>CM019069.1:24507426-24577426 GCA_009667805.1 Leptobrachium leishanense
CTATCTATCTATCTATCTATCTATCCTATCTATCTATCTATCCATATCTATCTATCTATCCCATATCTATCTATCTATCTATCTATCTATCTATCTATCTATCTTCTATCTATCTATCTATCTATCTATCTATCCATATCTATCCCATATCTATCTATCTATCTATCCCATATCTATCTATCCCATATCTATCTATCTATCTATCCCATATCTATCCCATATTATCTATCTATCTATCTATCTATCTATCTATCTATCTATCTATCTATCTATCTATCTATCTATCTATCTATCTATCTATCTATCTATCCCATATCTATCCATATCTATATCTATCCCATATCTATCTATCTATCTATCTATCTATCTATCTATCTATCTATCTATCTATCTATCTATCCCATATCTATCCCATATCTATCGATCTATCCCATATCTATCTATCCCATATCTATCTATCTATCTATCTATCATATCTATCCCATATCTATCTATCTATCTATCTATCTATCTATCTATCTATCTATCTATCTATCTATCCCATATCTATCTATCTATCTATCTATCTATCTATCCCATATCTATCTATCTATCTATCTATCTATCTATCTATCTATCTATCTATCTATCTATCTATCTATCTATCTATCCCATATCTATCTATCCCATATCTATCTATCTATCCTTCTATTTTCCCATTTCTATCTATCTATCTCTATATATCCATCTATTTTCTCATTTCTATCTATATCTATTTATCCTATTTTCCAATTTCTATTTTCTAATTTATATCTATCTATTTGTCAATATATCCTTCTTATTTCCCATATCTATCTATCTAACCCATATCTATCCATCTATCAATATACAGTATCTGTATCTCTCCTTCTATTTCATCATATCTATCTATTTTCCCATGTCTGTCTATCTATCTCTATATATCCTTCTATTTTCTCATTTCTATCTATCAATTTCTATATATCCGTCTATTTTCTAATTTCTATCTATATCTATTTATCCTATCTATCCTTTTATTTTCTTATCTATCTATCTATCTCTTATTTTCTCATTTCTATCTATCTACGAAGTAATAATAGTGCTGCCTTGCAACAATATACAGCGTGCAGCTAAAGCAGAGGTAAGAGGGGTTTAATTGCAAAACAAACCTAGACAAAATTACTAAGGTTGGTGGAAAAAAAAATATGACGCTATGAGTGTTTCACCTCTGATGACACAGTAGGGAGGATTCCATTTGAACTGAAAATAAAAGTAATGACAATTCACCTGGAAAAAAAAGTTGCATATTTGTGTCACGTAAGAAATGCTGCAGATACACTGATGTTCCTTTTTTCATGCAGCTCAGGCTTACTAAGATTGTACAGTGTTTGCACCACATTGCAGCTCAATCTACAACTACATAAGCAAATATCTCTGAGATGTTAGACTTGGAAAGATTTAACTGTTTAGTACCGTAAAAAATTAAATGGGCCGTACCATCTGCTAAAATCCTGTGCTGGCAGAGACCATCAGAGTTATTAAGAAAGCACCGAAATTTCACCAACATTTCGGTGCTCTCCTGTTCCCCGCACTTCGGCTAGTCTGATTCACCAACCCTATGGTGAATTCAGCATTCAATGCAGGGTCCCGAAATGCAGGGTCCCGAAGTGCAGGGATCAAGCGGGCAAACACATCCAAAAAAACACTGCAAAACCACCGAATCGAACCAAAAAAGAACCGAATGGATCAGAAAAAGAACCCGAATGGATCCGAAAAACCACCATATACCCGGCAAATTCATCCGACAATCAGCACAAAACCACCAAATCAATCTGAAAAAACCCGATGACCCGCCGAACAGATCACCGACCAGCCTGCAGAAAAAGCAGACAAGCTGACGAACAGGTGAAAAATAAACCTGCAACTATTAAAAGGTGTTTTAAAAAAAAACTATTTTACAAAAATGCCTGGAAATAAGATATAAGGTCCTATGATATGATAATGATACAAAGGTCTGTTACAGAAAAACCCTGCCATTTTTTAAAAAATTACCAAAAAATCCCCAAAAATGCCTATTACAATCTGCTCGTTAAAACGGGGACGCTAAGGTGGATAATGTGCACCTTCAGGTATACCCTTAGCGTCCCCGTTATAGCTCCATATCTCGGGGCAGACGCTGATTCAGCAGCCTGCCGCCCTGTAACGAAGCGCTAAGCCAGAGGATACTGAAGTCAGTGCTAATCATAGGCGTGCGCACGGGGTGTGCCGGGTGTGCCTAGGCACACCCTAATGCCGGCCCGCGGCACATTCTGGGTTCCGGCTGGCCGCATCCGATGGATAGCCGCCGGGACCCCTCGTCTCCGCGGGCCTGGCGGCAGCCTCCGCTTCCCTGGTGGTCCATGTGGTTCGTGGGGTGCTGCACTGCGATCTGTACATGGCGCACAGCACATCCCTCACTGACACGAGCGGCCGGCGATCTCTGATGACCTGTCACCTGACCGCCGGCGCTCTGACACAGACAGTAAGCGTCGGCGGTCAGGTGACAGGTCATCAGCGACCGCCGGCCGCTCGTGTCAGTGAGGGATGTGCTGTGCGGTCTGTGCGCCATGTACAGAGCGCAGTGCAGCACCCCACGAACCACAGGGACCACCAGGGAAGCGGAGGCTGCCAGGCCCACGGAAATGAGGGGTCCCGGCGGCTATCCATCAGATGCGGCCAGCCGGGTTACCCCTCTTTGACCTCCCCCCCATCTGTACCACTGGACCACCAATGATAGATATCCAAACACCCTCCCTGCAAGCAAAGAAAAAAACAAAGGTAAGCAGGAGAGGGTGCAATTTTCATATATCAAAAATATTTTTTAATAGTGTATTTTAAATATTTAAACAGAGTTTTATGGCTGTGGATTCTGTGATACACATATACTGCTGAGTTTTATGGCTGTGGATTCTGTGATACACATATACTGCTGAGTTTTATGCCTGTGGATTCTGTGATACACAAATACTGCTGAGTTTTATGCCTGTGGATTCTGTGATACACAAATACTGCTGAGTTTTATGCCTGTGGATTCTGTGATACACAAATACTGCTGAGTTTTATGCCTGTGGATTCTGTGATACACATATACTGCTGAGTTTTATGCCTGTGGATTCTGTGATACACAAATACTGCTGAGTTTTATGCCTGTGGATTCTGTGATACACAAATACTGCTGAGTTTTATGCCTGTGGATTCTGTGATACACAAATACTGCTGAGTTTTATGCCTGTGGATTCTGTGATACACAAATACTGCTGAGTTTTATGCCTGTGGATTCTGTGATACACAAATACTGCTGAGTTTTATGCCTGTGGATTCTGTGATACACAAATACTGCTGAGTTTTATGCCTGTGGATTCTGTGATACACAAATACTGCTGAGTTTTATGGCTGTGGATTCTGTGATACACAAATACTGCTGAGTTTTATGGCTGTGGATTCTGTGATACACTGATACTGCTGAGTTTTATGCCTGTGGATTCTGTGATACACATATACTGCTGAGTTTTATGGCTGTGGATTCTGTGATACACTGATACACACTGCATACTGCTGAGTTTTATGGCTGTGGATTCTGTGATACACTGCTACACACTGCATACTGCTGAGTTTTATGCCTGTGGATTCTGTGATACACTGATACACACTGCATACTGCTGAGTTTTATGCCTGTGGATTCTGTGATACACTGATACACACTGCATACTGCTGAGTTTTATGCCTGTGGATTCTGTGATACACATACACTGCATACTGCTGAGTTTTATTGCTGTGGATTGTCTGATACGCTCATTCACATTGCTTGGTTTTATTGCTGTGGATTCTGTGATACGTTCATTCACACCGCACATTGCTTGGTTTTATTGCTGTGGATTCTGTGATACGCTCTTACACGCTGCACATTGCTGAGTTTTATTGCTGTGGAGCTCTGATACACTCATACACGCTGCACATTGCTGAGTTTTATTGCTGTGGAGCTCTGATACGCTCATACACTCTGTATATTACTGAAGGTGTTATTGCTGCGAATCTCTGATACGCTCGTACACACTGTACATTACTGTGAATTTTATTGTTGTGGTTTCTGGGATATGCTCATTCACACTGCACATTAATGTGGGCTTTATTGCTACATACCCCCAGGGTGTAGGGAGGAGGATATATAGTTATGTATGTGAACGTATGGCTGTGTGTATAAATGCATGTATCTGTCTTTAAACAGGCTGCTTTGCGTAAAATTCTGCACCTGTTTCCTTGTCCGGTGTTGCCCCCTTGTCTTGTACCATAAAGGATTGTATTGTGCACAGAAATCACCACAATATCTGCTGCCTGCACTCCACAAAAAGAATTACAGCGAGCTTCTTGGCAGCATCGTGAGGTACAGGTAGGAGACTGTATCGGTAAGTCAGCAAGAGGTTAAATGGGCCACTTTACTCAAATTTCACTCCTTTTTAACATTTAACCACTTTGCTGCTGACGACGTGCTGAGCGCATCCTCTGGTTTCATGTTTGTGTGTAGAGGATGTACTCGGCACGTCGTTGAAGTCTTTGTGAGATCCGTCAGGTCGACATAGTGATTCCCAGAGTGAGACTGAGGGACTTTTTCTCCCAGTCTCCCTCTGCTCCTGGCGGCCAGAAGAGGTGAATGGAGCAGTCGTTCTTTTTGCGGGATGAGAGGTGAGTATCTGATTTTTTGGGGGGGGGGTTCAGCTGTTGCTGACTGATTCTGCAGAAGTGGAATCCATTAGCACCAGGTCCTGGTTGTGAGTAAATGTTCAGTAACCGCAACCAGATGGTAATCAGCGCTAGTAGATTGTAATGCTAATGCTGATTAACACTTTCCACTCCCCATGTTAAGTATAGGGAGCTGAAAAGCGCAAGATTCCAAACGGTAACTGGTTTTCTAACAGATTAGCGTTTGGATTTTAATATGGTGCGCCCGCGCTAACTAACAATCTTTTGGATGAAAAAATGTGGTAAAATAAATTTACACGCTGCATGTGATCAAAATCCAAATTTAAATTTTTTGATCTAGCATTTTGAGGTGACATGATGTATACCGGGGTCATTGGTCCTCTAGCTCATTTGGAACTATATCTCCTATGTTGCTCGGCCAATAATTAAGATAGATGAGACTCATTGGAAATGTAGTTTCAAAACGTCTGGGTATCGAAGGTTGCTTAACCCCTGAAGCATACACATAGTATGCATGTGTGTCGTTGTATGTATGTATGTATGTATGTATGTGATATATATATATGTGTGTGTTTTGAGCTTTTGGGTGCACACCCTAATGCAATAGGCTGCGCATGCCTATGGTGCTAATGCACCACTCTGAGCATCCCCTCCTGGAGTCCATAGGACTCCATTGACGCTTCGACTGCCGAGTCGAATGACGTGTAGGATCACGCCTCTCGCGAGAATCTGCAGGTCCGCAGAGTGATCTGGGAGGGAGACTGGGGATTTTTTTCCCCCAGTCTCACTCTGCTCCCGGCGGCCAGAAGAGGTGGATCGGGCCGTCGTTTTAGCCGCGGAATGAGCATTGAGTAACTTTTTTTTTTTTTTAGCTGGTACTGACTGTTGATTCTGCAGAAGAGTTATCACTGTATCGGCCTAACCTCCGTATCGCTATTGTTTTTTTTAAGCCGTTACCATTCGGAATGTAACATGGGTGGCCAATGCTAGGATCACTTAACTTAGCAGTAACGCTCACATAGCTGATTGATGACACTAGCGTCAAGAATGTATAGCCCTAAGAATAACTCTTGAATTTAAATGTGGTTTACATGTTTATACAGTTTCATTGCATCATTCCTACATGTGACATCATACTTTATGCTCATGTAAAAGCACACAGAGTAAATATTAACTCTTGCACCTAATTAGGTATTACATAAGCAAATAAAACTAATTAGCGAAATATGTGCCTCATTAGGGAATAGTTTCCAGGCATCGCCTATTCATATCTCTGGACATACAGCACATGCAATATTTTCCAAACATGTTTACAAATACATAATTCTTATTATTTTTGATATAACTCCAACACATTTCTTAGCGCTGAACAATGGGTACAATATAGACATTGTTACAATACCTTGAGACAGAACAGCATTTGACAAACCAACACAGGAGGAAATGAGGGCCCTGTTCCCGTGAAACTACAATATAAAATAGTGATGAGCCGAACACCCCCGTGTTCGGTTCGCATTCGAACACGAACAATTTCAAAAGTTCGAACTCGAACTCGAACCAAACTCAATGCAAGTCAATGGGATTCGAAAGTTTGATTTTTAGAGTGCCCTCCAAGAGGGCATATATGCAAGATATTTGCCATAAAAGGTGTATGGGGGTCCGGGTAGTGCCCTGGCGGACAGGAAACAAGGACAAAAAGTTTTAAAACAGAAGTTTTTAAAGGAACAGTGAGTTTTCTATGAAATAAAGGTTAAGAATAAAAAACGAAAAATTCCTTCAAATATCGTGCCTAGGAGGTGCCCATAACCTGCCCGTGAAGTGGCAGATTTCTAGGATGTATAGAAACAATTAAAAACAAAAAAATGACATTTCAAATGATGGTAAATGGTTTTCCTTTAATCTATTCATAAACAACTGCTTGGGGCGGCAGCCTGTATGAAAAGACATTTTAGGACGCGCAGAAAAAGTTTAGTGACTTTTTTGGCTAAATTATGGTGAAATTTATGCAGGCTTTGGATGAAAGTAACAATAGGTGCTTTAAAATTGGGCCTTTAGTGTCGGCAACAGTGCCGTCACACCGTAAACCCTCTGTGGTATTGTGGAAGAGTGCAGGGTTGGACCCTGCGGTCCAATATTAAAATGATATGAATCTGGTACAGGCGTCAGTGAACCCAAATATTTTGCCTTTGGTGGCAGCAAGTGCCTTCACACTGTAACCCTTCTGAGGTATTGTGGAAGAGTGCAGTGGTGGAGGTTTTGGTAATGCAGAAGAGATCCCGATCTATTCAGTTACATCAGCAGCTATAACAAAACCGGGTCAGCAATGTTTAGGCACTTGTACTGCGCTACTGTATATGGTGAGAATCAGCACACACTAGTAGCAACAGGAAGCAAACAGAACAGGCAGGGAATACAGAGAGAGAATAGTAAAATGGCAGGCAAAGTCAGCAACAGATCGGGTCCTCAGAACAAGCAGGGTCAGTAACAAGTATACAAATTGATTTGGTAAACTAGCAATGCGGGAATAAAGGCTGAGACACACTAAGGCTAGGGTCAGAGTGGGGCAGTCGGAACGCGCGTGCAGGCGCACTAAATCACGGCGGCAGTAGCAGCACATAACGGCCAATGACGGCCAATATACGCAGTACGTGCGTACAAAAGTGCGCCGACACCACGCAACCGGCAAATGAACGCATTTTTCTCAGAACGTGAAACCGCTGCTACAGACGTACAGAGTGCGCTGCGGCCGCATAGCAGCGTGTGTGCGTGATTAGGAGACGTCAGACGCTGCTAGTGTGCGGCCTACATAACGTTCAAACAGCCGGATTTCCCTAGAATTGCGTTGGTGAGTACCTGCGACTGTGCGACTGTGGTCGTCTGACCACTTAAGCGTATTCCGTGAAAAAATGCGTGCGCACGCATCGACGTACATTTTGACGGTGGCCGCAGAAAATGCGCTCATCTGTCCCTAGCCTGAGCGTGTAGCGACGCACAGCATAGAGAAGCGAAGAGAAGCAAACATTTTGCAGGTTTGACTTCACTCCGCTCCGCCTCGCAGCCTGTCTACACTGCATTACGTTTGCTTCTCACCGCACTGGACAGGAATCCACTAACTAAATTAAAATGTACACACAAAACCGTTTTATTTTCACAAAGCACATGTTATATAGGCAAAAAAAAGTTTCTACTGAATAAAATACATCAAAAATTACTGTTAATTTAATAGGAATAGTATAAAAATATATAAAAAAAGGTAACCCCCTGATCATATATATTATAGGGGCACGGAACGCTGTGTATAGAGTAGAGATGCATTGATACCACACACAGACATATACATACAGTCATGGACGAAATTGTTGGCACCTCAGACATTTTTCCAGAAAATCAAGTATTTCTCACAGAAAAGTATTGCAGTAACACATGTTTTGCTATACACATGTTTATTCCCTTTGTGTGTATTGGAACAAAACAAAAATAGGGAGGAATAAAAGCAAATTGGACATAATGTCACACAAAACTCCAAAAATGGGCTGGACAAAATTCTTGGCACCCTTAACTTAATATTTGGTTGCACACCCTTTGGAAAAAAATAACTGAAATCAGTGGCTTCCTATAACCATCAATAAGCTTCTTACACCTCTCACCCGGAGTTTTGGACCACTCTTCTTTTGCAAACTGCTCCAGGTCTCTCTTATTGGAAGGGTGCCTTTTCCCAACAGCAATTTTAAGATCTCTCCACAGGTGTTCAATGGAATTTAGATCTGGACTAATTGTGGCCACTACAGAACTCTCCAGTGCTTTGTTGCCATCCATTTCTGGCTGCTTTTTGACGTATGTTTGGGGTCATTGTCCTGCTGGAATACCCAAGATCTCGGATGCAAACCCAGCTTTCTGACACTGGGCTCTACAGTGTGACCCAAAATCCTTTGGTAATCCTCAGATTTCATGATGCCTTGCACACATTCAAGGCACCCAGTGCCAGAGGCAGCAAAACAACCCCAAAACATCATTGAACCTCCACCATATTTCACTGTAGGTACTGTGTTCTTTTCTTTGTAGGCCTCATTCCATTTTCGGTAAACAGTGGAATGATGTACTTTACCAAAAAGCTCTAACTTGGTCTCATCTGTCCACAAGACGTTTTCCCAGAAGGATTTTGGCTTACTTAAGTACATTTTGGAAAACTGTAGTCTTGCTTTTTTATGTCTCTGTGTCAGCAGTGGGGTCCTCCTGGGTCTCCTGCCATAGCGTTTCATTTCATTTAAATGTCGGCGGATAGTTCACGCTGACACTGATGCTCCCTGAGCCTGCACGACAGCTTGAATTTCTTTGGAACTTGTTTGGGGCTGCTTATCCACCATCCGGACTATCCTGCGTTGCAACCTTTCATCAATTTTTCTCTTCCGTCCATGCCCAGAGAGATTAGCTACAGTGCCATGGGTTGCAAACTTCTTGATAATGTTGCACACTGTGGACAAAGGCAAATCTAGATATCTGGAGATGGACTTGTAACCTTGAGATTGTTGATATTTTTCCACAATTTTGGTTCTCAAGACCTCAGACAGTTCTCTTCTCCTCTTTCTGTTGTCCATGCTTAGTGTGGCACACACAGACACACACTGCAAAGACTAAGTGAACGTCTCTCCTTTTTATCTGCTTTCAGGTGTGATTTTTATATTGCCCACACCTGTTACTTGCCCCAGGTGAGTTTACAGGAGCATCACATGCTTGAAACGATCTTATTTATCCACAATTTTGAAAGGGTGGCAAGAATTTTGTCTAGCCCATTTTTGTTTTGTGTGACATTATGTCCAGTTAGCTTTTTTTCCTCCCTTTTTTTGATTTGTTGCAATACACACAAAGGGAATAAACATGTGTATAGCAAAACATGTCTTACTGCAATACTTTTCTGTGAGAAATACTAGATTTTCTGGAAAAATTTCTGGGGTGCCAACAATTTCGGCCATAACTGTATATATCAACACGCAGACCTAATATATATATATATATTTATATAATCAACACACAGATATATATATACACCCACCCACAGAAATCAGACCATATATATACATAGGCACATGGGGGGGTGGCATGTGGACAATCTCAGCTAAATGCGCCCCCCCCCCACTTTGGCTGATCCCTCCAGAAGAAATGTTGAACTCAACAGAGCAGAGCATATATATATTATTCTCTGCTCTGTCGGGTTCAACATTTCTTCTGGAGGGATCAGCCAAATGGGGGGGGGCAATTAGTTGCCAAAATGTGTGTGTAATACAAGTCTGGATATATATATTTATAAGAATGTAGATACTGTATATATCTTATCTATATATATATATCTATCATACCTGCCCTTACCCTATAAATTTGCTAAAAATATACACAAAAAAAAAACCACTGCCTGAGACCCCGCGCAGCCCACATGCCACCCCCTCTACCTGGCTGAATGTATCTATTATATATAATTAAATACATTCAGCCAGGTAGAGAAAGAAAAAAAAAAGTTTTATTTTATGTTCCCGGGGACATTTAAAAATGTCCTTGGATTTTATTTTTTTCAGAAATGTGTCGCCTTACCTTAGCCTGGTGGTCAGTGGGGGCTCCCTAGATCCTGGTTGGGGGGAGGTCTGCCGTGGCCGCAGGTGCAGTGGCTCCCTCCCTGCGCCGCCTGTCTCTGCCACATGCACCTGGGCTGCTAGCCCGCACAGTCGCAGCTCTGTCATCCGGTGGCCGCATGCTCCTCAAGGGGATCCTTGGGAGGCCCCTGCAGGCTGCCCTCTGCAGTGCCTGATTAGAGGGCCGTGTTTGCCTGATGTTTTAGTAACAAGAATGTTTTATCCCATAGGCTTCAATGTTAAAAATATATTCCCGTTTTAATTCAATATCTAATAAACCGTTGCTTATAATATTGTGCAGTAAAGAGTCTCTTTATTTCTATATTTTTTAAGCATTTTTTATACTTTTTTCAATTTATTTTTTTTAGAACTTTTGGCTAACGTCACAAAAAGTTCGAAGTTCGCAAACTGTTGAACGGCTGATGTTTGATGCGAACGCCGAACAGATCGAACCGAACAGCTCATTCCTAATCTAAAAGGGTTGGGGGGATAGAAACGGGAGGAGTGGACTGCAAGGTGAGAGTTTAGAATTTAATTCTGCAGTGGATGGGGAGCCAGTAAAGGGACTTGCAGAGAGGAGCGGCAGAGACAGAGCGGCAGGTGAGGTGAATAAGCCTGGCAGAGGCATTTAGGAAGGACTGTACGGGTTAGAGGCAGGAGACAGGGAGGCCAGCTAGAAGGTTATTACAATAGTCATATTGGGAGATTACAAGAGCGTGGATGAGTTGTTTGGTGGTGTCAGCACTGAAGGAATAGTTGAATTTTGTAAATATTATGCAACTGGTTGCGGCATATAGAAGAGAGAAAATGGATGTGGGGGATGAAGGAGAAAGTGGAGTCAAATGTAACTCAGAGACAGCGAGCCTTGTTTAATGGGGAGATAGTGATGCTATCAACCGTGATAGAGAAGTCTGGAGGTGGGGAATTAGTAGGAGCTGCCTGAATGTTTTTATTCTCATGCATTGTTCATTTATTTAAAAGTAACTTGTTGACAGCTTTCCAAGACATACACTCAGGGCAGGAATAGCTTATGGTGTTATAGACTATTTGGTATTTTTACATACAGGGCTACCATCAGGGGGGTGACAGCCTATAATATGTTCAGGGGCCCAGTGACTCCAGGAGACCAGAACCCAAATGCAGCTTGTCTTAGTGCCACAGATGGAAGGACCCCTCCATGTCACCAAGGACACTCCCACCAAGTTCCACAGACGTAATAGCCAATCAATAATGCAAGCCGGCATACCAGGAATTTTCCAAGTGGGCCGGGGAATCTGGGCTAGGTTAGAGTACTATGACTCATCACAGAGTCATCCATTAGGGAGCGATTAGCATGGTCTGCACTAGGCAGAGCTTTCCCACCGGACCACCGGGAATACTTCTTCATCTCCATGCTGGTCCGCCAAGGATTTAGCCCACTCCCTGTAAAATAAAGAAAGCATCAGAGGAGGCAGCATTTTGATTTTTAATTAGTTTAATGAAATGGGCACCAGAGGGAAGGGTGCTCTGAGCAATGGTTCTGAAAGGGTCCCCAAGAATTCTGACAGCAGTCCTGTTACATACTTAAGTAATAAGCAGAATCTCTATTCGCCGTCTGTATTACTTTTTAATGATCTTTGTAATCATTAAGTAGAACAGCTATAAAGCTATTTATTACAAATCAGTTATACATATCATGCAAATAATGACAAGACCGTATGACAGAGACAGCAGCTTGACAGATTAGTACCTGCAAAGCCGGTATTTATAGAAAACTCCAGAAGGCATTTCTTCAGCAATCACATTAAATCTATTGCTCAGGACATCACCAGACTATAATGTCTATTTCTCTGGGACAATGGACAGGCGATGGGTTAATTGCATGTTTAACTGAAGCAGGAAAGGCTGTCGACACATAACGGGACACGTAAAGGATTATCGGCTTATGAGTGAGATGCTGAGAGTTTCTGGAACAGACAAAAATCTGCCAAATTTATCAAGTTAAGAGAACACTATTCAACGGTGTTTTCTGTTACATTTAAACATCTGATGTAAGGATGCTGAGCTGACACCGACCTCTAATTTGAGGAATAATAACAGCTTTTTCTTGAAAACGAGTGTAATCAAATAAAATGTCTACAGATTGCAGGACACGTTCACCTTGACCATCGCGACTTCTGTGTCATCAGTCATATCAATTTTTACAGACTCTAATTAAGTTGAAAATTTCATGCCAAACGTGAATGAAGGAAGATAGATTTATATATTTGTTAGTGGCCTTTTATGCATCGCAAGTTGCTAAACACTATGTCAACGCAAAACTGTTCATTTCTGGTCAAGTCATGCCAGAATCCAGTCCATGGTTACAGCCTTCACTTAGGTGATTATGACAGGAACTCAATTTACAAACGTGCCCTCTATTAACTCCATCAGTCTTTTTGTCTGTCTTCTTCACAATGGACGTTGACCTCATTTTGTAGGTCACAACCCTTGAGCCTTTTTCCGTTTTGCTAAGCAAACCAAGGGCCCACTCCAAATCGAGTTGGTAACAGGGAGTTGCTAAAGGCAAAAATTGTCATGAGCTGATAACCCTTACCAGTTCCCTGTTACCACCAAGCCAATCGCACACCCAGGTGTGATAGGTGCAGTCGCCAAGCACATACTATGCAGTCGGGATATTCTTCATGCAGTTTTTATAGAAAAAAGAGAAGCCATTCATTGAGGTCTCCCACCTAACAGCCGCAAGTGTTGTTTTGCTAACATCCCCGATCCTGTCATGCCCGCTGGTGGCTTGACGAGCTCTCTACACCTTGTAAGGCGTCCAATCTCTTGAGTGATCAGGTGGCTTGCAGTTTAGCACCTGTACTGGCTGGTAGAGAATTTCTGTATGTGCACCGCTCTATCGTTTACAATGTGGTCCATTATCGCTATGCTGTCTGGTAGGAACAGGAACCAGAGGTCTTGTCCAACTCGGCTCTTGGCCGATGGTGTTCCTAGTCAGGGTTTCTAGGACATCCTTTTCCCCATTGTGGTTTTGGTTATACCACCTCATCACGTTCCTGTTATATTTGTTTGACCATTCGATCTCCTGGTATTTGACTTCTCACGCTGTGTATTGATTTACCCTGATTTCTCCACTCCTTGACCCTGGCTTGTCTCAATCAGATAACCTGGCTCTATGTTGCCATCCTCTGCTTGTTTATACATTTCTTTGTACCTCTCCTGTCCCAGACCAAAGTTTATTTATCTGGGTATTCTTTGTGCTATCCTTGTTGTTGACCCAGTCACTTAAGGTCCACCTCTGGCTTAAATTATCTGTATTTTCTGTAGATACTCATATCTATGTGCTGTACTTACTGGACTCAAGTCCAGGGGGAGGGAACACGTGGGAACGGAGTTCCTGTACTAATTTTGCAGAGTGAACTGAGTTCCCTTTGGTCTCACACAATACAAAGCTTGTATTCAGGTGATCAATCAAATATTTCCCTGTTAAATCATATACTTATTGTGACTTATTATACATTTTTGCTAAATTCAATATATATACATAAATATATCAGATGTGTGTGCTTGTGCTAAGTGCAAGATTACATAGTACATAGTTACATAGGCTGAAAAAAGATATGCGTCCATCAGGTTCAGCCTTTCACACATCACTTACTGCTATTGATCCAAAAGAAGATGATAATTGCTAATTGGGGACAGAAGTCTTGGGGAATTCTCACACTTCTTTTTCTAGGACTTGACCTCTGGTTATTTATTTATTTATAAAGTATTTTACCAGGAAGGATACATTGAGATGTCTCTCGTTTTCAAGTATGTCCTGAGTTGGTATTATTACAAACAAACCCAGGAATTCAGTTAAAAGTTCAAGGTAATAGTACATTTTAGGGCAAAGTTCTTGAATTGGAAAACCGCCGATGTAATTCTTCACCAAATCGCCGCCCGGTGAATAAACCATTCCTTTGTTTTTACATTTGTTAATCTTTTAACAGATTTGATTTCTGTGTTTTAAATGGTTCTTTTCCCCCAAGCATTTAAAATTGTAAATGTTAGACATGCTGGCGGATATTCTATTATGTCAATCTTTTTGAAAAATAAATTAATACAATTAATTAGGAATCCCTGTTGGACACATGTAATGAAACGGATAAGGTACAATGAATATGCGCTGCGACACAAACAAGAACAGATACGGCTTGTTTTCAGTATAATCGTGCAGTGATAAAACAGCTATTTTCATGTTTTGATAAGTGCACGCTCTAAAAAAAAGCGCAATTATTATTAAACTAGTCCAATCTGCAGATAAATATGTATCTTTTCTAAGTATATTATGCTTTCATATATTCAGACTTTTAGTTTATATGACCAAGAATAACAAACAAATTGTGTTTTTATTGTCCAATGGAAAAAAGCAGAAAAGTTTATTTGTCTTTTGGGAGTATACTTCATGTGCATTTTTTATTTGCGTGCTTTCAGATAATACATTGTTGCGCAAGTCAATCCGCCTATTCCCAAAATCACATAACTGAAAGCTTACTTTTGTTCTGTGTATTGAGTATTGAAAGTGGAAGAATTTATTTTGCATAGCGACTGCACTTTAACGATCTTTATCCAGTGCTGAGAATTCCGTTGTTGTCTTTTGTCATTGTTTCTGCATTTAGATGCTGTAAATACTATTTTTTTAATTATTTCTTTTGGAAATTTGGGAGTTAGCCAGATCAACAATTCATGTGTTTATGCTCATGGTGCGTAATGCATACTTAAAGGTTCTTTTCAGTTGATTTAATATGTTTTATGTTTTCAATTTAATAAATGTTTATTAATATGGTATAAATGGAATAAGATCAGATCCAATTAAAGACATTTCCTGTTCAACCCCAACCATGTAAATTAATTATTATAAATTAATATTAAACATTTATATGTATAATATATACATAGACAATTTTAATTCCATAACCTCTAGATTTTATAATTTCCGCAGCCCTGTTGCTTAAACTTTGCTTTGCATGCTTAACCCTTTCAACACCAAATGTGTTTTGTTGAAAAAATACATCATAATTTTTATTTATACATGGGATATAGCTAAATAGTTAAAAATTAAACATAAGGTAAAAGAGCAATAATGCACAGAGTGCTATTCTTAACCCCTTGGGGATCAATGACGTACAGGGCACATCCTGGGAAAAAAATCCCATTAAGGACCAAGGAAGTACCCTGTACATCATGGTCCTCTAACCACCTTACCTCCCTATACTTACCTCTCTGGCTGGAGTCCCTTGGCAATCAGACCACCGTTTTAAAAACCCAGGCCATCACACTGAGGCCATCGCCTGGCACGAAAAGATGTCAATTTCAGCAAAGTCTGTCCTTTCCAGCGATGCCTCTCTTTAACCCCTTAGGTGCTGGTTCGCAATTTGGCACCAACCTGTGCTGGATTGTGGTCCTCTCCTGGAGGTGGCTAACATCTTGGATGACGTCAGTTGGGCAGTTAACCACCTAGCTGCCAATTGGAGAAAGTTCAGTCCTTTAGACCACCGTATCTCCCGATCAGTAGAAGCTACAGAGTAATGTTTGATATCATTGGAAAGGCCAGAGAATATATATATATAAGTCAGAATGGAAATAAAGTAAAATGCAGTAATTTAGGACGCCTCCAGTAAATAATAAAATATACCTAGACACTATGATTTTAGTCATTCATCCTCTAAACATTGGTGAGGGGTACAGAAGAAAACAATGAACATCGCAGCTGTCCTTAACCATAAAAATTAAAGATAATGAATTTATGCAAATAATTAATAATGCACATTTCAATTTAAATAAATAACATTAATGACATAAATGCAAATTTATCAAATCTATAAATTGATTATTAACCCCTTCCTTACTGATATCAAGATATCTCGGGCTTCAAAGGCACTATCTGGTGCCCCGATATCAAGATATCTCGGTATGCTGATCTGCACCCCAAAAGCAAATTAAATTTGTTAGCTGCAAATGAATTTCATTTGCTTTTGGGGTGCCGAAGGCCCCCCAAAATTTTAGCCATGTGGGCATAATGCCCAAAAGAACTAAAACTGTAAAATCAGCTGCTCAAAGCTCTGAAATATCGGACTTTCAGCAGCCGATGCAGGGAGAAAAAGACAGAAAATAGACCAGCCGCTCAATTTGCCAGTAGATGTCGCCATCTACTGGTCATAATAGGTTATTTACAGTAAGAAATAATATTGGTATTAACTCATATATTTCTTACTTTAAAATTAGTTAAAAATGATTTTCCAAAAGATACTGGTTTCTGACAAGGTTTATTTGGAAAATCGCTTGGTAGTGAAGGCGTTAACTGAAGCCTTATCTAATAACGGGATGTTCTTATTTCACATTTGTTGGATAATTATTTTCTTCACAATAAAACAGCGTTAAATATAAAATTGCAGTTTTTGGAAATAATCTGTATTGCTGTGATGCATTAAAGATTCAAATTAATTGGCAGGTTTTGCACAAACGACACTTTGTAAGATCAGCAGCAATGACTGCAGGTGCATACCCTTAAAAAAAATGTACATCTAGGAAATTATTATACGTCAATATTTCAAGTTCAAGGTCAAGTAAGGACATTTTGGCTTAAATGAATTCATAATTCAGTTTTTATATCCTAAAAGGAAATCAATGTATAATGAAAGAATAAATAAACCTTGTAGTGACATTGGTTTAAGGCGAGTAATGTGAATCCTCGATTACCATATAAGCCCATGCACACATACTGTATCTACTTAATTACAACGTCCATATCATGACCATTCCAAAGATCACGTACTGTTGTAAAGCATTCCTACTGAATATAACGATTCATAATAGGAACATGAAGAAAATAAGAATAAGAAAAACATGCGAAATATACTTTAACCTCATCTTATCTTGTAACGTCAAGTGCATAAACTGAATGAAGTCAACATTAATTAATTAGATAAATAGGTAGATTTATAAATTATATCATATTTTTTGCTAGTATGCATTATAATATATATATATATATGTATCTATATGTCACGAGTATAGCAGTATGTGGTGATACCTTTTTTATTGGATGAATGTTACATTTAAAAGACAAGCTTTCGAGAGTGTAACCTCTCTTCTTCAGGTCTGGACGCTATACTGATCAGTATCTTAGAATTGAACATTAACAGGGTTATTCAAAGAGATCCGAATGGCTGCCGAAAGCTAACCGAACGCTGGAAATCTGAAACCTTTCTTGGCCATTCGGCTATCCAGAGAGCAGGCAATTCGCCAAATATTGGCGAATTTCCTGCACATACGGTGCCTGTTCGAGGGCAGTGAAATCCCCATAGCTTCATCTATTCAGAGAACAAAACCCAGCAGTGAAAAGTTGCCAAAATGTCCTGCCATTTGGTGGCTTCATTCGACAGGTTTATTCAGACGAATCCCATAGGCTTTAATGTTAAAAATATTCCCGTTTTAATTCCATATCTAATAAACCATTTATTATAATATTCTGCACTAAAAAGTCTCTTTATTTATAGATTTTTTAGGATCTTTTAAGCATTTTTTTAACATTTTCTCTTTTTTCTGTAACAGCCCTTTTTATTATCATTCATTGGATCATATGTAAATTTCAGACATTTTCGCTCAGTAGTTTGTTTGCAAACAGCATTTGACTTTTCAAACATTCAAGCGTACTGTTTGTTTTTTTCACTCCATTCGTCTGCGGTGTCGAGTTTTTCCAGCTGCTGCTCTGCGCTATGATCGGCTCCTGCTCTGGTTCCTCCGGCGTCTTTGGCGGGGTTAATCCAGATGTTTTTGCGGGTTTCGATGTGCATTCGCCTGGGTTTTGTGGTGAGTGTTCGTCAGGTTTTCGGTGGCTTTTCCCTGCACTACAACGGCCCTGTGGTGCTTGCTGAATACACCACAGAGTCGCCAAAATGAGATCACCAAATTGCACCGAATTGAAGAGAATGAAAAATCATCGAACATGCGGTGACTTTTCGATTCTCTTTGAATAACCCTGTAAGACATTAAGGGTCACATGGGTGGGGGTTAGATGTCATAAACGGTGAGAGTCAAATGGTATTGTCAAAATGGGAAAATAAACACATGAGCGATCTTGGGCCCATGAAACAAAAGTGATATAAAACAACAGTGATAAGATCATGACAACTTGAAAAAAAACAAAAAAGTCAGTGAAGGCTGAAAAAACCACGAAAAGAAAAACAGAAAAAAAGAACCAAACACCAGCCAGAATTCTGAATGTTATGTGACGTTATGATAATTGGTTCTTTTATCTGTTTTTCCTTTGTGGGTTTTTTTGTGTGTGTCTTTTTCAGCCTTCACTGATTTGCGTTTTTATTTTTTCTTTCAAGTTGTCATGATCTTATCACTGATATTTTTTATCACTGTTGTTTCATAGGGCCCAAGATCGCTCATGGTTTTTTTTCCCATTTTGACCATACCATTTATGACATCTAACCCCCACCCATGTGCTCCTTAATGTCTCAATGTTCAGTTCTAGGATATCGCTCAGTTAAGCATACAGACCTGAAGAAGAGAGGTTACACTTGCGAAAGCTTGTCTTTTAAATGTAACGTTAGTCCAATAAAAAAGGTATCACTACGCACTGCTATACTCGTGGTTCTGGTATCTGGGCTAACACGGCCTATCTATATAGATAGTGTAGATGTGTTAAGCCGTGTTAGTCCAGATGCCAGAATCACAAGTATAGCAGTGCGTAGTGATACCTTTTTTATTGGACTAACTTAACATATAAAAGACAAGCTTTCGAGAGTATAACTCTCTTCTTCAGGTCTGGAAGCTTTACTGAGCAAAATTCAATTCTATGATTTATCTCAGTATAGCTTACAGACCTGAAGAAGAGAGTTATACACTTGACAGCTTGTCTTTTGCAAGCCGTCTGAACAACGGGTGATGTATCTGGCAGCCCTGAGTAAAGTCTATTTTGGACAATATCCGGGTACGGTAAAAAATTTATGATGCTTTCAGCATTATCCAATGACTATTGGATGTAACGCATGAGGACGCGCCATAAGACCCTGCAGTCGCACAGGTGCAGCTGTGACCTTAGCCTGGCAGCACCTGAGATTGAATGCTAGTCTGGACATTTGCAGGGTTATTCAGAGAGGTGAAAAGCAGGAGAATGACTGGAGAATGAAAAATTCTAGGTCAAAATAGACGATATGGAAAGTGAGATAAATGGGAGAATTTTTCTGGGTTGGCTATTTTGACCTAGAATTTTTCATTCTCCAGTCATTCTCCTGCTTTTCACGCTCTCTGAATAACCCTGTTAGTACCTGACTTCCAACTATACTGCCAGAAAGGAGGGCAAAGTAGACTTGAGCACCTTTTTTTTTTTTCGGTTCGATTCGGTTCGTTCGTATTTTGTAAATTTTCGTTTCGGCTCGTTTCGGACGATTTCCGTTTCGTTTCGTTTTCCGTGTCGACTTTTTTCGTAATTTCGGAAATTTTCGTGTTTTTCGGAACGTCTGTTCTCGTTTCAAAGTGTCTATTCGTTTTGACGTAAACTAATGGTTTTTCGGATCCGATATGTCTGTCGATACGATAATTCTGTCGATACGATAATTCTGCCATTGAGATTTCTCATGTTTTACAAAAAGGATTCATTGAGATGGGAATGATACAAAATTACAGAATCAGCGATATAACCAAAAAATATGTTGTCCGAAATTACTGAAATGGAACCGAAACTACGAATGGAACGACAATGATTTTCGATTTTACACATTTCTAGTCCATTGGAAAATTCCGAACAAATTTTCGTTTCGTTTCGTAAATTTTCCGTTTTCGGAAAATTCGGATCTGAAAATTTTCGTAAAATCGGCTGAATCCGAATGCACGAATCGGTAAATTTCGTGAAAATTCCAAAATTCCGAAACCCGAAACGCACATCCCTAGGGCAAAGTACAGTTAGCTCGTGGTATAAACCGCTAATACCGATTCGCTAATGTTTTTTTTTAACCCGATAGCGAATCGGAGGTGATCTGTGCGGAGCACCATCACTTCTTTTAAACTAATGCTAATGTGACCGTTAGGGCCCCATATTGGGTAATGTCAGCATTACCCGGGTAATCCTAGTATTCATTACAGACTTTACCTGTAACACATAGATACATCTGTATGCAAAACATTCTTTTAGTTTATAGGAAATATAGCAACCATTGCATAGATACATAAGAGTTGAATTTCTATAACTTTTCAGAAAAAGCAACTTTTTTTGTTTGCGTTGGCTAAATGCCAGAATCGTTACTAAACTTTGGTTCCAATGAACCTAATGTGCAGCGTCTGCTGTCAGACTTTTGTATGTCAATCTTCTTGCATCTGGGATATCGCATTGATTAACAATTAATTGGATCTACAATTGTGCCATTACTGTGACTTTTGCAGTTATGTTTTACAACTCATCTCCAGCCACTTTTGCTATAATTTTAACAAATGCCTCACAATGACATTTTAAATAAAAAGTTCAACGAACATAAATTTTTTATAGTAATGATTGCATTGAAAATGGCAGCAAATTAAATGCGAGCCACATCTATTAGATATGTGGCATTTCCGAACAGCCTTTAAAGGATCTTAACTCTCATCGCGACTGATTTACACGAGATGCTACAGCTGAGACATAGTAACTGAGGATTAAAGTCTGTTATTGCCGTTCTTCATGATACATAACAGTGTTTTATTCCATTAGCTCAAATAAGATGCTGCATAAGGCATTAACTCTTTAATTATGCAGGTGACTTTTTATTATAATCTGATATTTATCTTTGAAAGTGGAGACTTTTCACTTTGTGGTTATTTAAACTGATACCAGAAAACATTCGATGAATCCGTCGCTTTAACCTCTGACTTCAGATAACTATTATTCAAAAAGAAGAAACAAACTTTCGTCAGGATTTAACCTGTTCATTGGTCGTTACACTGTGCTGCAGTACCATTCAGGGACACTTCTTCACTGTGGAGTTGCTTCCACCAGGCTGGGGACTTTCAGTTGTCCAGGTGTTACTGGGTTATACACTTAATAAGCTAGAACCAATCTTATTCCTGTGCCAGAACATTGTTTGGTCAAGCCACTGGTTTCATGTGCTGTCCTCGGAGAACTTGCATTATAGTCCAGAGACTCATTGACTTGAAACCCAAAGAACCTTTGCCCAGTTGTCTGGAGAACCCTCTGTCTGGCTGCTCTCTGAAGAACAACCGTGTGCGCTGCTGGAGTGTGGACCCTCCTGCCATGCTGTCCAGAGTTCCTCTGCCTTGTTGACCAGAGAACCTCCTGACATGCTGTCCAGCGAACCCCCTGCCTTGCTGTCTATAGACTCCCTGCCATGATGTCCAGAGACCCCCTGCCATGTTGTCCAAAGTCCCACCTGCATTGCTGTCCAGAGACCGCCTGTCTTGTTATCCAGTGATAATCCTGCCATGCTGTCCAGAGACCCTCTTGCCGTGCTGTCCAGAGACCTTTCTGCCTTGCTCTCCAGGGACCCCACCATGCTGTCCAGAGACCTCCTGCTGTGCTGTTCAGAGATCTTACTGCCTTGTTCTCCAGAGACCTCCCTGTCATGCTGTCCAGAGACCCTCCTGCCTGCCATGATGCTGTCCAGGGACCCTCCTGCCATGCTGTCCAGGGACCCTCCTGCTGTGCTGTTCAGGGACCATCCTACCATGCTGTCCAGGGACCCTCCTGCCATGCTGCCCAGGGACCCTCCTGCCATGCTGTCCAGGGACCCTCCTGCTGTGCTGTCCAGGGACCCCCTGCCTTAATCTCCAGAGAACCCCTTGGCTTGTTGTTCACATACCCACCCTGCCTACTGTAGAGTCCCTGTGAAATCGACCCCTGCGTTGCCCCCTGCGTTACTGTCCAGAGGCCCCTGCCTTGCCTTTGCCATGTATACAAATTGAATTCAGTTTCGGTGCTTTGTGAATAGACCACGCAGTGAAGCATATACTCACACCCATCAAATTCAGCCAGTCAACTCCTCATTCGCTATCATGCCATACAGGCAACCCAACACACAGCCAGTCCAGATAAATGTATGTCACTCTTCACTAAAATCTCCTAGAAGCTATTACTGTACATACCAATGTGAGCAAATTATTATTTATTATTAACACTTTAAGTAATTATTTTAAGTATATGTCAGCTTCGTACATACCGTATCTATTAATGTAGGCTGAAAAAATTGACCAGGTCAAATGATTAAACAATCCCCCTATCTCTTATTGTTTGTTACTTAAAGTGTGGTGACATTTTTGAATTTTTTCAAATAGGGAATTTATATAAAACGTATCAAAGAACGCATGCATGGATACTGTGTATGTGAGAGATATCTCGATACAAACAGAATACTGATAAAAGCAGGCTAACAGGGGTAAATGAGGGGGGAAGAGTCTGGGGGAGTCATTCACCAGAGGTCATAAATAGGGCTGCAGGATCCCTCTGGGGCAGCTACAGGAATTCCATCGCCAGGCAGTCCATCACTCCCAGCCATGTCAACACACGCCAATGCTTCAAGTGTGACAGCCAAGTACGTGGATACTTCCTTCATGATCAGGAGCGAACCAAAGGTATCCCAGAGGTACCAGATTTTTCAGTTCTGAAGCACCATAGCGATTTTTGCAGCACTTTCAAAGATTGCTTCAGCAAGAAGGGTTAAACACTGATTCTGAGAGTCCCTTACTATTAAAATTATATGGGGAAAAAATCACTTTGTTTGTTATGAAACAAGGAAATTTGTTTATTTGTTACAATTATCCAGTTAAACCTTTTTAGAAATTAGGAAGGACCTGCTTCGTAAAAAACAAAACCCCGGGGGGCCCCGGCCGGATGTTGCAGCGCGCGGTCGCATGTAAGGAGAGCTCCTGTGACCGGCGCTGAATTTTCATTTCTTGCGGCTAAATAACAGCAACCCCGGGGCTGAAATTTCACCCACAGCTGGGTGCCACTTCCTGGCTCCCAGATGGTGCCCCCTAAGGCGCAACGAGCATTGGAACCGGCAAAATCGGCGAAAAAAGACCGGGTTCATGAGGCCCAAGATGGCGGATCTCCCTCCTCTGTTTCCTCTTTTACAACGGAAGCGGCTGTCGCAGGCCCACCCTGCATGTCTGACACCTTACCCCCTTCAGAAAGCAGACTACATGCCATGCTGCAAGAGCTTCGATCTACTATACTAACGGATCTTAAAGAGGCGCTGCAGGAGCTGAGGCGCGATGTACAAGACCTGGGTGAGAGGACAGACTCTTTGGAGTCTAAGACAGACGACTTATGTTTGGCCCATAACGACTTAGTGGATCGCCATATAGCTTTGCAGACAGCACATGACACCATGGCATCGAAATTAGCCGATTTGGAAGACCGTTCACGGCGTAACAATGTATGGATCCGGGGCATTCCGGAGGCAGTAACCCCTGCTGATCTTCAGCCTTATATTATGGAACTTTTCCAGATCCTGGTACCAACGTACTCATCACAGGATTTCCTGATGGATCGGGCACACAGACTGCCACGTGCCAAGAACCTGCCGCCCTCAGCTTCTAGAGATGTTTTAGTCCGGGTGCACTTTTTCCATGTTAAAGAAGCGATAATGAGAGCGTCACGGAAATCTATGCCTCTACCCTCTCCGTATGCCGAAGTTTCTTTCTACGCAGACCTGTCCACAGCTACCATGTCTAAAAGAAGGGAATTTTCGTCCTTCACGAAAATTTTACGTGACCACAACATGGCGTATCGATGGGGATTTCCCACAAAGATCTTGTTATGGCGGGAGGGAGTCTTGCACGTTATCTTTGACCCCCTCACTGGCATGCGCTTGCTGACAGAATGGAAAGTCGTGTCTGAGTTTACTCCCCCTCGGGAGGAATCATCTTCGCCGCTGAAAGTTTCTCCAGAGTGGCACCGGGTCCGGCCAAAATGAGGTGCTTTGGCCCTGCGTTATCCAGCTTCTGGGCGTGCTACTATTATTTCGCCATGTTGTTTTCCGTCTCCTTGGGCGTCAGAACTCCTTCACGGATGCCGGACTGACCCCTTTTGATTCACCTCAATTGGGCGCTCCTGGGGGCCTGTTCTGTTCTTTTATTCGGCAAGCCCCGAGGCCTTCCAATGGCCTGTAAATTGGCACGGTCACCTTCTCAGGTAGAGTTGGGACTGTTGTTTCCCCTACTGGAGTTTTTTCTTGACCTTATTTTTTTTTCCCTACTTATACCAATCTGCTGTGTTGATTGACTCCCCTCAGCTGCGCTCATGGAGTGCAGTTTTTTTTTTCTGATGTTTGGTCGGGTTTTTTCTTTTCTTTCCTTTTTATTTTTTATTTTTATTTTTGTTTCTTTCTGGTTCGACCTATGTATGTAATGTATGTATTGTTTGTTAGTTTGGTATGCACTATAATATACGGTTCCGGGCGCTATTGTGTGCAGGAGAGTCCCTTCATTCTCCTGAGGAGATTGTCTGTACTGACCGTTGTGAGATCTAGAGGGCTGGGCGTAACCAAAAAATTTGTAAACCTCACTTCCAGATTTATTCCTTAAATGTTCGGGGCTTGAACACTCCGTACAAACGCCATGCTTTATTTCGCGACCTGCATAAGTCTCAACCGGCTATTGTATGTTTGCAAGAGACTCATTTTTGTAAGAGGCGTCCGCCGTTTTTGAAATCACGCATGTACACTGAGGCCTACCACTCCACTGCTCAGACGAAGTCCAAAGGTGTCTCGATCCTGTTCCATAGAGACTGGACCTTTGTGTGTTCGGCTCAGTATTGTAACGGGGAGCCCCCTATAGGGTGAGGGGGAACCCCCAATCTGCAGAGATGAAGCCTTAAGGACAGGTATACAGCTTCCAGGGAACAAACCAAGATATAAACAGAACTTAGAAAGATCCCTAAGCCCTGACTGAGATCCTTGAAAGATGGTCTCGAAATTCTAACTAGGCTAGGTTTGCAAGATGAATAAAATATAAACCAGACAGACAATAAATGCAGGTATACAGATTCCAGGGAACAAAGCAAGATAAACAGAAACTAGAAAGATCCCTAAGCCCTGACTGAGATCCTTGAAAGGTGGTCTCGAAATACTAGCTAGGCTAGGTTTGCAAGACAAACAAAACATAAACCAGACAGACAATAAATGCAGGTATACAGGTTCCAGGGAACAAAGCAAGATATAAACAGAAACTAGAAAGATCCCTAAGCCCTGACTGAGATCCTTGAAAGGTGGTCTCGAAATACTAGCTAGGCTAGGTTTGCAAGACAAACAAAACATAAACCAGACAGACAATAAATGCAAGCATACAAATTCCAAAGCACGGTACAGTACAGGGGACAGACAGAAGAGAGATCCAGATACAAGAGCCAAAAGGTCATACACGGAATATCATTCTAGAGGGGTCAGGCAAGAGAGGGATCCTAAATACATGAGCCAGAGGTCGTACACAGCAAATATAAGTAAACCAGCAATACAGGGACTAGGTATGAAAGACTATCCTGGTCCAAGGATCAAGGGGAGTCCTGGTCGTACTTATAGGGCAGAACAGGTCATGTGACCGCAGGCCAATCAGCCCAACATATGGCCTGCAGGCTGAAAACAAAAATAAACAGGAATCCCTGCTACCACCAGCAGGGGGCAAGGCCAAGACGTGACATAACCCCTCCCTTACGGGTGACCTCCTGGGCACCCAAGAAAGAAAACATGGATGGCATGAAAATGGACAAGACCAGTCACCAGTACCCATTGGAATCCCACTCAGACTCAGAGTAGTCGGTTTGTGCCTGAGCAAGCAAAGCTCTTTCATAAACCCCCAGGTCCTTTCTGCGGATCACTGCACCATTAGAGGCCCGTACACAATCTTCGCCAACCGGGCTAGGGTCTCGTACCTGAGGGTCCGACGGCATGAGTACCTTGGACCTTGAACGGAGTGAATCATCAGTCCCATGTTGTTTATGTTTAGTCCTCTTGCGTCTCCTGGACCGTGATCTAGGAGTTCCGTCCACACCATGGTACATAGAGGTATTAGAGGTGCTGCCAGATCCAGTGACGGTAGTCGTGCCCCGGGATTGTATATTACAACCCAGAGTGGAACCACTAGACACAGTGGACTTACTGTCTACCCCAGAGACAATGACCTTGCCATTAAACGTGGCCCCGACCGATACAGTACAGGGTGTGTGCATGACTGGTACACTCTCGGGATATGGGACATCACCAGGACATGGTACAGTTGGCGCCACAATAGCCTTACACCTCTCCCCAGGAGGAGTATATTGTGAATCATCTGAATCAGAGTCTTCCACCAGCCCTTTCAGAATGTCAGGGTGTCTCTGGAGCACTACCCAGTGCCTCTCACGCATCCAAAAGCCAGAAGGCGTCCGTATATATTCCGTGGGAACACAATGTGATTTAGGGATCTCAATACCCTTTAAACCACCAGCTTGCTGAATTTCCCTGATTACTGTGCGGAGTAAGGCAACCTCGGACTTAGAGGGTGTAGTATCAATGGAACCAGAACAAAGTGTGGCAGTGTCAGAACCAGATTGGCTAGGGTTGATCACCTTTTCTTGTCTTCTCTTAGAGCAAGACATAGACTTTGTGACCACCTCACAAGGCTTGACAATGGTGGGGACAACACTGGACTCACTGTGGGGCAAGGGCACAGTGGTCTCATGTGCCAATCCAGGCACATCGGCCTCATAACAAAACGTGGTCACAGCTGTCTCGTCTAACCTGGATACAGCTGTCATTGCTGACGTACAGCTTGTCCCGGACACCACTGGCAAGGTACCAGCCTCAGGCATCACGAATGACATATTGTCAGTACCCGACATGGCTGGCTTCTCATTACCAGTACCCGACATGGCTGGCTTCGTGCCAGGGGAGCAGACATGGCTGGCTTCGTGCCAGTGGATACAGACATGGCTGGCTTCGTGCCAGGGGAAGCAGACATGGCTGGCTTCATGCCAGGGGAAGCGGACATGGCTGGCTTTTCATTGCCAGTGGGAACAGACATGGCTGGCTTCGTGCCAGGGGAAACAGACATGGCTGGCTTCGTGCCAGTGGATACAGACATGGCTGGCTTCGTGCCAGTGGATACAGACATGGCTGGCTTCGTGCCAGTGGATACAGACATGGCTGGCTTCGTGCCAGTGGATACAGACATGGCTGGCTTCGTGCCAGTGGATACAGACATGGCTGGCTTCGTGCCAGTGGATACAGACATGGCTGGCTTCGTGCCAGTGGATACAGACATGGCTGGCTTCGTGCCAGTGGATACAGACATGGCTGGCTTCGTGCCAGTGGATACAGACATGGCTGGCTTCATGCCAGTAGATACAGACATGGCTGGCACTTCATTGCCAGTGAGAACAGGCATGGCTGGCAACGTGCCAGTAGATACAGACATGGCTGGCTTCATGCCAGTAGATACAGGACATGGCTGACTTTTCATTGCCAGTGGGAACAGATATGACTGGCTTTTCATTGCCAGTGGGAACAGACATGGCTGGCTTCATGTCAGTAGATACAGACATGACTGGCATTTCATTGCCAGTGGGAACAGGCAAGGCTGGCTTTTCATTACCAGTGAGAACAGGCATGGCTGGCAGCGTGCCAGTAGATACAGACATGGCTGGCTTCATGCCAGTTGAAACAGATATGGCTGGCATTTCATTACCAGTGAGAACAGGCATGGCTGGCAGCGTGCCAGTGGAAGACAGACATGGCTGGCATTTCATTACCAGTGAGAACAGGCATGGCTGGCAGCGTGCCAGTAGATACAGACATGGCTGGCATTTCATTACCAGTGAGAACAGGCATGGCTGGCTTTTCATTACCAGTGAGAACAGGCATGGCTGGCAGCGTGCCAGTAGATACAGACATGGCTGGCTTCATGCCAGTTGAAACAGAATGGCTGGCATTTCATTACCAGTGAGAACAGGCATGGCTGGCAGCGTGCCAGTGGAGACAGACATGGCTGGCATTTCATTACCAGTGAGAACAGGCATGGCTGGCAGCGTGCCAGTAGATACAGACATGGCTGGCATTTCATTACCAGTGAGAACAGGCATGGCTGGCTTTTCATTACCAGTGAGAACAGGCATGGCTGGCAGCGTGCCAGTAGATACAGACATGGCTGGCTTCATGCCAGTTGAAACAGATATGGCTGGCATTTCATTACCAGTGAGAACAGGCATGGCTGGCAGCGTGCCAGTGGAGACAGACATGGCTGGCATTTCATTACCAGTGAGAACAGGCATGGCTGGCTTTTCATTGCCAGTGGGAACAGGCATGGCTGGCTTTTCACTACCAGTGAGAACAGGCATGGCTGGCAGCGTGCCAGTGGAGACAGACATGGCTGGCATTTCATTACCAGTGAGAACAGGCATGGCTGGCTTTTCATTGCCAGTGGGAACAGGCATGGCTGGCTTTTCATTGCCAGTGGGAACAGGCATGGCTGGCTTTTCATTGCCAGTGGGAACAGGCATGGCTGGCAGCGTGCCAGTGGATACAGACATGGCTGGCATCATGCCAGTGGATACAGACATGGCTGGCATCGTGCCGGTGGATACAGACATGGCTGGCATCATGCCAGTAGATACAGACATGGCTGGCATCATGCCAGTAGATAGACATGGCTGGCATCGTGCCAATAGATACAGATATGGCTGGCAGCGTGCCAGTGGATACAGACATGGCTGGCAGCGTGCCAGTGGATACAGACATGGCTGGCAGCGTGCCAGTGGATACTGACATGGCTGGCAGCGTGCCAGTGGATACTGACATGGCTGGCAGCGTGCCAGTGGATACTGACATGGCTGGCAGCGTGCCAGTGGATACTGACATGGCTGGCAGCGTGCCAGTGGATACTGACATGGCTGGCAGCGTGCCAGTGGATACAGACATGGTTGGCAGCGTGCCAGTGGATACTGACATGGCTGGCAGCGTGCCAGTGGATACAGACATGGCTGGCAGCACGCCAGTGGATACAGACATGGCTGGCATAGCATTCCCAACCGGAGACAATGCAACCACACTGGGAGACGAGGGCATAGTGATCCCATGATTCAACAGATTTGAGGTGGCTATTCTGCCAGTCTGGATGCCTATGGAGGACACACCAGTACCTCCATAGCGATACCTGGATACATGGTTCCCCTGCCATTGCTTAACAGGTTTTAATACACAATGTTCAATAGTGTGATTTGGATCTGCGCAATAAAAACAGAGACCATACAACCTGCGTCTTTCCTTCTCCGGTATGGGTTTGCAAGTAGTGCAGGGTGGTGCTGCATCGTTAGCTGCAGCAGGTGATAGGCTCAGAGCCTCTATTAACCTCTGCAGCTCTTTCAGCATAGCAAGCACCAAGTTCAATACAGCTTCATACATATGAGACATACCTGCCAGCTTCTATTTGTGACCAGGATAATGTAACGGGGAGCCCCCTATAGGGTGAGGGGGAACCCCCAATCTGCAGAGATGAAGCCTTAAGGACAGGTATACAGCTTCCAGGGAAAAACCAAGATATAAACAGAACTTAGAAAGATCCCTAAGCCCTGACTGAGATCCTTGAAAGATGGTCTCGAAATTCTAACTAGGCTAGGTTTGCAAGATGAATAAAATATAAACCAGACAGACAATAAATGCAGGTATACAGATTCCAGGGAACAAAGCAAGATATAAACAGAAACTAGAAAGATCCCTAAGCCCTGACTGAGATCCTTGAAAGGTGGTCTCGAAATACTAGCTAGGCTAGGTTTGCAAGACAAACAAAACATAAACCAGACAGACAATAAATGCAAGCATACAAATTCCAAAGCACGGTAACAGTACAGGGGACAGACAGAAGAGAGATCCAGATACAAGAGCCAAAAGGTCATACACGGAATATCATTCTAGAGGGGTCAGGCAAGAGAGGGATCCTAAATACATGAGCCAGAGGTCGTACACAGCAAATATAAGTAACCAGCAATACAGGGACTAGGTATGAAAGACTATCCTGGTCCAAGGATCAAGGGGAGTCCTGGTCGTACTTATAGGGCAGAACAGGTCATGTGACCGCAGGCCAATCAGCCCAACATATGGCCTGCAGGCTGAAAACAAAAATAAACAGGAATCCCTGCTACCACCAGCAGGGGGCAAGGCCAAGACGTGACAAGTATGTTGATCCGTTGGGCCGCCTTGTGATTCTTGTGGGTACGCTGAACTAATTACCAATCACTATTGCTAACCTATATCTCCCTAATGATAATCCGGTTTCTTATCTGCGGAAAGCTTTTGGTAGAGTGAAAAAAATGTCTAGTGGTACGATGTTCCTATGTGGGGACTTTAATTGCACTCCTGACCCCGATGTTGACACTCAGACGAGCCAATCCCGCTCCCATTCCCGCTCCCCCCCGTCCTCTAGTAAACAACTACGGGAATTCATGCATTCGTTTGACCTATATGATACTTGGAGGATATGTCACCCCAATACACGTGATTACACATATTTTTCTCATGTCCATTCCTCATATAGTAGAATTGACTTGTGCTTGATACATAGCTCGGCTTTGTCTTGTCTCCTGGAGGCGACCATCGGCATCATTACGTGGTCTGACCATGCTCCGCTTACGCTTACTTTTGAGGCTGCTTTTCCACCGAGGGGTATGGGGAATTGGAGACTCAATGACTCACTCATTGTAGATAGGGATGACGTGACAACAACGCTACAACTCCTTCAGGAGTACTTCACGATGAACGTGACTGGGGACGTTGCAACAGCGTCGATATGGTTGGCCCACAAAGCTGTTATGCGAGGACATTTTATACAGAAAGGAGCGCGACGTAAACGACGTAATGCTCAGATGACTGCCCTTACACGACGAATCACGGTATTAGAAACCCAGAATAAATCCTCGCCTACCCCTAATATTACCGCTCAGTTGATTTCGCAGCGCCGCGAGTTGGAACACCTTATGCTCCAAATCACTGCACGCTCAATTAGACGGCTTAACTATGCTCATTATACCCAAGGGAATAAACCGGGGAAATTGCTGGCGTCTAAATTGAAAGGGAAAAGAATGCAAACCAACATATCGTACCTATTGGATGCTAATAACGTAAAAATTTATAACCCAGCCCTTATTACTGATGAATTTGCACGTTATTATGCCTCCCTGTACAACCTAGGATCAGACCACACCGTGCCGTCCCCTACACAGGACGATATAGATCTCTTTCTTCAGGCGGCGAGCCTCCCCTCCCTCTCTCCCTCTCAGGCTACAGGTTTGCTTGCTGCATTTACAGAGGAGGAGGTACTTAAGGCTATTAATGCACTTCCAAAAAATAAAGCCCCAGGCCCTGACGGTTTTTACGAATCTGTATTATCAGGTATTTGCTCCTTCACTGGTTCCGACTCTTACCCTGTTTTTTAATGACATTAAGAACACTGGCATCATTCCTCCGGAGATGTTGCAGGCAACAGTAGTGACTCTGCCTAAACCTGGTAAACCCCCGACACACTGTGCCAACTTCCGCCCTATTTCCCTGTTGAATGTAGACGCCAAACTGTATGCTAAATTACTAGCTACTAGGTTGGCTCCCTTACTCCCGTCCTTGATCGCGTCTGAACAAACCGGCTTTGTCCCGGGCCGTCAAACATGTGACAACACCAGACATTTTTATGATATGAACGACTTGGCCCATAGGACTAATACCTCCGGACTCCTGCTGGCATTGGACGCCGAAAATGCGTTCGATCGCCTGCACTGGGGGTATATGCGGATGGTGTTACTAAGGTTTGGTCTCCCAGCACAATTTGTACATAGTATTATGGCCCTTTACTCTGCTCCGTCGGTCAAAGTTTTGGCATCGGGGTTTCTATCCTCCTCTTTCCACATAACCAATGGCACCCGACAGGGTTGTACATTATCCCCGTTAATATTTATTCTGGCCCTAGAACCCTTAGCGCTGCAGATTAAGATTTCCCCGGCAATCAAAGGTATGCTGACCCCGAATGGGGAGCACAAGCTGGCACTTTTTGCGGACGACATACTGCTTTTTTTGACCACACCGGAGATTTCGCTTCCTTCCCTGTTTCACCTCCTTGATAGCTTTGGCGCGTTATCTTACTATAAAAATAATGTGAGTAAAACACAAGCTCTCCCTATAAATATTGCTGCTTCATCCCTCGGCTCTCTGCGTAGTAAGTACCCTTTTGATTGGCGCTCTACCTCTTTAAAATACTTGGGAATCTCCCTTTCTAAATCGCGAGGCACCATCCTTAAGGAAAACTTCACGCCACTATTGAACTCCATCGAGACGCAGCTCTCCACATGGAGCACAAATGAATCCTCCTGGTTGGGTCGTATGGTGGCCATAAAGATGTGTATCCTACCCCAAATTTTATACTATTTCAGAAATATCCCTGTTTTCATACCAGCGCATTTATTGCTCCGGCTGCAAAAACTGCTCCATGCACATATTTGGAAAGGGAAGCCCCCCTGAGGATCAGCTTCTACAGTCACTGTGCCGCGACGTAACGGAGGGTTGGGTTTTTTGGATCTACAATCGTACTACAAAGCAGCCTTACTAGCCCAACTGTTGTCGTCAATGCATCTAAAAGAATCACCTCTATGGTTACAGTTGGAGAATGCCATGATTTTTTCATATAAACTTCATGGCCTGATGTGGCTTCCATTCCTTCCTAGGAATAGCACCATGGGTTTGTTACCTGCCTCGATGCTCTCCCTCATGTCCTGGCACCAGTGGGGTCATCCGTTGGTACGGCCTTATGACTTATTATGTCTCGCCCCTCTCAGAGTTTTGTGTCGCTATATCCCAGACTTAAATTTAGATTCTTGCGCGGCTTGACGCATGTGTGGCAGCTCTTTACACCCCACTCCCTGAAACCCTTCCCCGACTTGGTACAGGAGTTTGCCATCCCATTGAGTGACTGTTTCACTTACCTACGTGTGAAGAATGCTTTACACCAGAAGGGCCTGACCTCTTTCACACCTACGAACCTTTCAGCTTTTCACAAATTGTGTATGGGGAAGAAATGTCAAATGAAACCATTATCTCTATGTTACAACAGCCTCCTAACCCCGACCCCACCTAAAAAATTATCCTATATGGTTAAATGGGAAAAAGACTTAGCTTTCACGCTCTCCGTAGATGACTGGTCATACGCCATGGACACTATATACAAATATTCTAGAAGCACCAATCTACGCGAGGCCCATATCAAACTACTGTGTAGATGGTACTTAACACCAACCCGATTGGCCCATATCTCGGGGAATACCGGCTTCTGCTGGAGATGCCTTACCGGCCTCGGTTCTCTACTGCATACATTTTGGTTATGTCCCGCACTAGGGGGTTATTGGGAAAAAATAAGCAGACTGATTTCCCACTGTACTTCACTCATACTCCCACTATGCCCGAAATTGTACCTCCTACATATTATACCCATTACTATTCAGATCCGTCACAGGAGGTTTATCTCTATGATACTGGGGACAGCAAAAACAGTTATAGCGAGACATTGGCGGTCCTCACTAGGTCCCTCTATGAAAGAAGTTATGATTGCCCTCGAAAGTGTTTTTCAATATGAAGGAATGTTCCACACTGCGAATAACTCAATGTGCCAGTTTTATGATACATGGGAGGGATGGAGGGTGTTTGTCGAGTCTGGAACCTTGATATAAGATATTTCACCATGTACGACTGTAGTGCTGCCGTGTTTTGTGTTTTATGTTAGTTTAGGATTTTATCTGTTATTGGAAAATGGAGTCCGCACAAATGACCTCTTATCGGATAATATTGATAATTCATTTGACTTGTCTATTGTCAATGCTGCGAATTTATGTCCTTTATCTTTGAAGTTTCCTTCTTTTTGCAATGTTGTACCATTCTATGTGTGAACTCCAATAAAAACTTTTATATTAAAAAAAAACATAACCCCGGTGTGTAATAAGGAGAGGAGGCAGAGCTTCACAGACAAACTTCAAACAAACAATTGATCTGGTTGTCAGTATCAGTATCTGACTAGTTGCTAATAATTTGTTGATTAGGACATTGGTCTGTAATAAAAAAGAACATAAATATACTCGTTTAACCTCTTCACTACCATGACTGTATATACACTGTCAGACCTTTTTAGATATGAAATTTCTATAACGCAGGAATGTTTAAATTTGGGGCCAGGAATGCGTCACGCAAACAACTTGTCTGCGTCGTTAATATATAACAAGAATATGCGTTCTAAAGACAATGCAACAAGCAAGACTCGTTATCTCTCAGCAAACATCCATGGTCCTTAATTAATTCTGGTTGTGAGAAACAAACAGATGTTAGAACAAATGGTTTAAAAGTAAGGGAACACAAGGACAACTAAGATAGAAATCTCAGTATTGTGTTTATTTCGTCAGATCGAAACTCTGAAAGCCACGTAAACATGGAACAATGGGTTGCCCAATAAAGAAAAAAACCCAAAGAAGGTTAAATGGCTTGGGTAAACCAGCTTGTAATGCTATGCTAGTCGTCGATATGATCTAACACTATATGGTATTTGAATATTTCATTTATATGGTCAGTTAGAATAGATAACCTTGGCATCTTATAAAAACAGAGGCCCTACCACATTCAGTTGATTATTACAAATGTCTGGTGTACTAACCCGCATGAAGCCGATTAAGTCGGGTATAGTGTGAATGTTAAAAACGATACCACGAATGAATGAATGTATGTCCCCTCACATACACATCCCTGTGGATATAAGTAAAGGGGGATGAGATGCACACACGCCGTGGCGAAGTATGCTGGCGATGCCACAATAGAAATAAATTTTGATTTGTTAATAAAATCTATGGAGTCCCGGGATATAGGAATAAAAGACCCCAAACCAGTAAAAGATTGGCCAAACACATAAATTAATTCCTGCAGAAGGTTGATGGATGATCTGAGAGCGCCATCTGCTGGCCAGGTAATATAACACCTGGACAGACCCCTGGAGTTGATGAATATACATATCCTCCAATCAAATGAGGCCACATAGTGATGGGCTAGATCTAAAACTGGGCGGAAGACCACTATATAGGGGGGACACTCCAGAGCAAAAGGATCTACACACACTGAGAAAAAGCTTGGGGAGAGACCTGAGGGACGCTTGGAGGGAAGAAAGGCAATTATCATCGGCCGCCCCTTTAAGACCGACCACACCCTAATCTTCCACCACTCTATCTTCATTAACCAGATGGTAAAGTATGCCTGAATAATATGATATCTATTTTCTAATTGCATAGTCCTTACTTTAGATGTCCATCACAAATTAAAGGAATATAAATGAATTACTTGGCTGTGAAGCCTAATAATCAGTAGACTAGTAATTCTGCCTTTACATTCCACTGCAGAGGAATGCCAAGAAAGAAAGCTGTTACCGGCTGAATACTTGAGCCATAATTTAGTGAAATTATTTATATTCCAAGAACGCTGGTTGTGGACATCTAAAAATCAATTATATACCCATAGTGAGATACGCTGGGACCGTGAAATAGCTTTTATATGTCAAGTACTGTCCGCCCCATTCGTAACCTAGCATAACCCCTTCCATATCCATCTTGCAGCCCTTTTGAATGAATGCATGCACTGTAGTCATTAAGAAGCGTTGGGTTAACGTATATCGAATGAAGTGCTGTGATTGATCTGTGGAAGAGATAGTATCCCTATCGAGTGTGATATGTATCTCCCTGAAGGAAGTTGCATTTAGTGAATAGGCCCCCACAATAATAAATTGTGCTGCAGGTGATGCCCAGTAACTGAGTGTTTATCTTAGCCAGGTGGAGGATTGGTTTATAATGGGAAAGGTTTAAGTGAATAGAATAGAGCTTGGTGTTTAAGAATTGAGGCATGTATATCTGTGGTGCGGTCTATAAACCTAAAATATTTGTCCATTAGATTATTGCGTGTCGCAGTATCGCTACTAATCACGATCTGTAATCACTTGTAAATTGTATCTTGCTAATCCGTTGATAACATACGATTGTATGAAACTTGACGTGTAAATAAATTTTGGTTTGAATTGTTTTACCGTTACGCAGTCTCATATCATCTTTATTGATTTTATTGTGTTTAAAAATATCTAGATAGCATCAAAAGAACTCGGGATAACGCGCCATATATTTGTTAAGACGTATATTCATTGATTGGTTATTAATCCCTATTTTAGGGGTTAAATACCAATTTATACCACTGGTATTGGAGGCACTGTCAATAATATATATATATCTATATATATCTACAATAAGAAAAATATACGTCATAATTAATATATCCCTGACCTATTAAAGAAGTCAATAATCTCTAACAACACGCTCAGTGGCAGCAGCCCATGATAATGTTGACACAATCTGAGGCTATGGGCTATTCTGTATTATTTATTTATTTATAAAGTATTTTACCAGGAACGATACATTGAGATTTCTCTCATTTTCAAGTATGTCCTATGATTGCAAATAAAATTTATTATTTCATTTGCCTTTGGACTCCAGAAGGTGCCCCCAAAGTTTTAGCCTTGTAGGCATAATGCCTGATATGATAAAACTGTTTAAAATCAGCTTAGAGAATGTCCTGATATCTCAGACTTTCCTCGGTCGACACAGAGCCACGAACTGCAGTTCTACCTGCAGTAACTCCTTTTGGCCAGTAGTTGGCGACATCTGCCTGCCAAATAGCTTATTATAGGAAGGAATACATCGGGAATATTCTCTATAGTATTTAATACTATACACAATACAATAAATAATTTTAAATGATTTTCCAAATAAACACTGGTTCCTATCAGTGGATTTTTGGAATATCACTTGGCAGTGAAGGGGTTAATAAATATATATCTTTAAATCGGTGATGTGAAAAGTGCAGAACCATGAATTACTATACATACCAATTTTATCCATGGCACAAACAACTTTCTGCACATTATAAAGTTATATATAAACCAAACAAGTACTAGAGAATTATAAAGCATATGATTTTCTATTGCGTGTGTGTTCAAATTAAGATATGGCTGGGGAGGATACTGCTTCCTTTTTATGCTCTCACTTTATAGAATATGGATCATTATATTTTACAGTGTATATTTTTCTCTTTATAATTTTTAGATATACTAAAGTGGAAGAGTTATTTTCTATTTATTACGGTGGAAAAAATGAACACTGGATGAAAATTAAACAGAAATGTGAAGCATAAACAGATATCGCTCGCAGATTGTAAAATGTAATTTCTACAATCCGCATTATCATTAAAATAATAAGCGGTTATGGTAAGAGGAAAATAAACTAATAAATATGTATTTTTTTTCAAGTAATAATAAGTGTAGGCAGCAATAGAGAAAAATCGCCACTTGATTAAAAAATATAAAATGGATATTATGAGGGTTCAAACAGGATTTGTTGATGCTTAGGTGAGGCATTGTATATTGTGACAGCCTAGACATGTCATTTGTTACACTGATATGGAAATACATATAACATGGATTTTTTTAAGATTTTTTTTATCATCAATGCCTTTGAATGCTTATTTGAATAAAAAATATACTTCTGGTTGGTAAATTAATTTTAAAAATCTATTTTTTTAAATATTTTAATTATCCCCCATACCATATTCTACTTTCTCATTTGCGACTAAAATAAATACTAATATAAATGCATTAATGGTTATGTTTTATTTAACTGAGACTAAAGAATGAAGAAGTTTAATGAAGCTCTATGTTATGTTTTTATATTAAAAGGAAAAATGATTATATTCAAGTGACCAATGGTTTCGGTACCCAAAATGATCTGGGGGGGGGGGCTATCACTCTCCATTCAAAGACATATTATAATAGAGCCAATTCAGACTAGCAGACCAGTTTATTAGTTTTCTACCCTTAATTATGCCAAGTTAATTGGGGGAATTCAGTAGCTTAAAAAGGGTTAATCTCTTCACTACTGTGACTGTGAATACATGTTCAGCAGTAGCAGACAAAGCAGTCCAAGATCATGTTAACACGATCTGGGGCGGTGTTGTATCATTGCAAAGGAAATTAATTTGCTGAAAATAAATTTCATTTGCATTTGGGCTTTAGCAGGTGTCCCCAAATTTTTAGCATTGTGGGCATGATGCCCGAGGTGCTAAAACTTTAAAAAACCAGCTGGGGAATGTCTCTATCGAACTTAAACCGAACTGATTCTGCACAGAGACCTGACCTGCAGTAACTCCTTTTTGCCAGTAGATGGTGACATCTGCCTGTCAGTTTGGCTACTACAGTAAAGAATACATTGGGCATATTCCCAAATATTTCTTACTGTTTAAATAACGAAAAATAATTTTCCAAAAGACCTGTTGTTTTTTTTTTTAAATCAACTTGGTAATAAAGAGGATAAATAGAACTAAAGCTTAAATGCTATCAATACCAAACATTATTAATCCCTGTCACATAGTGAACACATGTCTATAAAGAAATCTGGGGGTGATCTTTCTCCTCAATCCTCCCAGTTCCTGCACCCATGCGAAGTGACCAATAGAAAAAATATGATTTATAAAAACATTTTTAATGTACATTATATAAGGACATCCTTCAATTCTTCATTAGCACAAACATATTTTCAAAGGTTTTGTAATGTGATTTGATTGTCATTAGTATTGTTTTTGGACAACATGCTCTTTCTTCAGCTCCAAAACGTGGACTCCAGAGGACTACAAAGTCCCGGTATGGTTAACAATAAATTGACTCCTTCAGATAAATAAAACATTTCGATTTGTTCAACTTCCAAATATATTCCTTAAAGAAAGAAAACTAATACGACTCTCATAATAAAAAGTGAAAATATTGTTCCAGTTGAAAAATGTGCAGAAAAACAAACCATGGTATGATATTCCTTGCATTTTTGCACAAATATTACACGTATCACTTTTCTTATAAAGGCCTCCACCTGAAAGGTGTTTAGAAATAGGTAGTGTAAATGCAGCTAGTACAACAAAAAAAGTATAAAAAATACTTTTATAGTACCGTTTGTATAAAAGGTTGGTTATGGTGATAATGGATGATGCATCAAGACTGCGGAAGAGGAGGCAATAAAAACATGTAATTGTGCCTTTCTTAATCATAAAATATCGTTTTATTTTTTTTAACAAAATGTAAATTTTCAATTTTCAAATTACTGCCAAACTACTAAGAGAAAAGAAAAAGAAAAGGAAACATTTCAACATTTTCATCACCATAGTACACATGGGAATTTAAAGAGTAGGCATGGTCATGGTACCCTATCCTTGCAAGGTATGGAAGCTAATTTTGTCATGAGAAGTTAAAGAAATAAATAAAATAAATAGATCGTCAGGATTTTTTCAGCTTCTAGATATTTAGGAAACCTTTCTGTGATGTAGAAAGTGGATTGGCCTGTGTCACATTCTCATTTCTGGTTCTCGACGAATGAAATGGATCTAATGAAGTGACTGCACATTAGGAGACATTTGGACTCTTGTGTTCTTTACATAATTAATCTTTGAATTCCTACTCGAAACCAGTGATCGAAGAATAACACAGTTTATCGAGAATATAAAGTGATTTATATTATAGTTTTAGTAAAATCTAGCACTATAATAAGAAACATAATAAAGATTTCATTTAGTTTATAAACATACAAGTCATAGATGAAAATATATCTAAGTATTTAATGTTTAAGAAGTCATTTCAGGTAGAATAGCTGAGAATTCTCAGTTTGCTTCTATTCTGTGTGCATGGTGTTTCTGGAAGGTTTTACTGCATGTCCATTAAATCGGTTATTATCCTTGCTACATAATGGGTAAATAAATTAGAGATAAGTGGCAGGCTATGTCACCTTAATAATTTGGGTTGCGTTTTATAAAATATCATTCTGACATGGAATGTCTAACTCTTTTAGCATTATCAAGATTCTAAAAAACTTAGAAAACAAATATATGATGGTAAACAAACTTAAATTAAAAAAAAAACAGTGTATATGATATCATGGCATGCAACTGGTTCTTCTGGGAGAAAAGAGAAGCTTATTAGGCAATGTTTGTATATTTAATAGTAGCACAAAATCACTAATGGTTCACAGAGGATAAGAGGAAAGTAAATACTTAGTAAAAATTTGTTAAAGTCACCGTGGTAACACTAATGGTTCCCTAAACTTAAATGGACTCTTGAAGATGGTAGAGTACAGGAAGGCCTGGAGGAACGTGGTCCATGGGGTCGCAACGGGTCGGATACGACTTCACAACTAACAGCAACAAAGGGTCTATTCATGAGCACCTATCTGACATTGAATAGAAAAACTACAGCTTGGTGTCATGATGGGTAAACAAGACTAGAGTCTATCACAAAGATCTCAGACCACGGGCCCCTAGATGTTTATTGCCTACAATTCCCAGAATTCTTTCAATCACGGGAGTTATAGATCAGAAACATCTGGGGAGCCATAGTTTGAGATGCCTGTTCTTGCAGCAGCCTTCACCCAAAAAGATAAACCAGCACTGGGCCTTACTCAGCCCTAGCTGTTAACTGGTGTAGCCATTAAATGTCATGGCCTCAGGCCCCGCTCCTTACTTCAATTGATGCAGCGGCTGTTCCAAAAGAGAAAAATCAAAGGATGGGAGCTTCAGTCAATACCATGGAAAGTAGTGTGCTCCATGGACCAGTGAGGCCATTCACTTAAACAGGCAGAACTGAAGAGAGTACCAGGCACTCCATGTTAGGTGGCTTTGTTTATCAAGAGGTTGCAATGGCTACGGTGACTGAAACATTGCAACCTCTTGACAAATAAAACCACGTTACTTGAAGTGCACAGTACCCTCTTCTGTTCTGCCTGTTCAAACACACATGAGTCACACACTTTCCATGCAGCTTGAATTAAGTGTCTACTCATATTAATGGTGATCATAATTGCGTTAGAATAATGAGCTATTCCCTTGTAGCTGGCTATTCTTGGCCTGAGACGGTATTCAAAAATGGATCGATACCAGCTCAGTTGTTCTGGCATTAAGTGTGTTTGCTCCTGTATAATCACTTAACACAAATAACTACAGAAAAAAATCCAAAACTTACCTCTAGTTCACTGGAGAGGACGGCGCGTTCCACCACCTGCCCTGGTCATGTTCCGTGGAACACTGGGAACAAATAGTTACCAATGTCCTTCTGCAGAGCCGGCACTGGGTCACTCTCTTCTCCATGGAGCCCCATGAAATCCAGGAACTGATACCAGCGGCAGAATGTGGCCCCGCTGCTGGTACCTGTTTGCAGCTCTTTTGTTACAACTTGAGCCACTAATATAGTGGCTCAGTCATAAGCGAGATTCACTAAGTGTAACCTGCTCATGCCAATAGTTCTTCCTAGTGACTCCCTAATACAGACTAGACTGGAATAGGGGCCATTGTTGGCAAGGGATGCATGGAACATCCAGTTCTTTCATCAGTCTTTCAATGATCCAAGTAATATTAAGATGACGAATGTGTATTTCCATGTAGGATACCATTCAGACATCATTCTGGTTTTATAGTGGGAAAAAAATCTTATAAAAATCTAAAAACCTCAATTTTGGGGTGGAAATATATTGAGGGTGTATATTTATATATGTTATTATACCGGTATTTGGAGAGGTAGAAGATATATTTTTTCACTTCCTGGGCAATTGGTGTAAGATTATTTGGCAGTGTTGACTAATTTATCTGCCATGATTTCCCTGCATCGAAGGATAGTGATTGGACATGTCATTTGGTATAAACCTACATCTCATTCTTCTAGCTCAGAGAAAGGAAGACAGTGTGAACCAGTTTGCATACGAGAAAAAGGGATTCTCGCCAAAAGCTATATGGTTTACTGTTCTCCTTCCTGCAGACTGAAAGCAGATGGAAGGCATTTACGGGGTTCTCTGTTGTCTGCTAATAAAACGTTATTAACACCCAATACAACAGCTGTCCTCGATGACCATTTTCAGCCATTTTTCAGTTCAGGAGGTTGCGCGTTTATCAGCATCTTGATTCCCGATACAATTTCGTATCAAATATTGTCCCTTGTGGCTATACTTTTCAATAGTAAACCATATAAGATTTTGTCGAGAATATCGGCTTAATCGATTCAATTTGAATTTATCAGTCTGTGATTTTCTGAAATAATTTCAATGCTAAAAGGTGCTGATAAATGGATTTTCAAAGAGGCAAATTGAGGGAAATAGACAAATGTTATGAGTGTAAACACTGAATATTTCTAATAGACTTGTTTAAAAGCACAAATTTAATTAATGCTGACCCAAATAAGCTTTTTCGGCCAGTGTACCGGCCATCTTTTATTTGGACCAGCGGCATACATGGAATATCTGCTCTAGCTGAATTTTTTCAACTGATATTTTGAAAAAATATTGGCCTCAAGCAGATGATAGAATTAAATCAAGCCCTATGTTTTTAATTTCCATGTTACCATCACACAAGGCATTCAGATTCTTCGTCGTCATTCATGGCTTCCTACTAAGATCCCATCATCTTCTATATTCATATTTTTCTACACATTACTGGAGAGCATTTCAGAAAGAGCAAGCCACTACAGAACAGGTCATCGTCTTAATCAACTCCTCTTTCGCAGATCATTTTTTAAAGTTCACATGTAGAAGTAGTACGTATCAGCAAATAAACCCCATGAGGAACATTAAGGTTTGGTCAAGATGTTTTAAGTGTTTTTCATTTTGTAATGACTTATTATTTTCATGACTTGCATTTTTCACGATCTGGCCAGTGGCAATTTAATGAATAAAGTAACCAGCTTCAGGCAGCCATAGAACTAACCTAAAAAGGTTTTAAGGGGCTTCAAACGTGATTTGAAAAGTCATATTTTAGAGAATAGAACCTTTAGGAGGTTACAACTTTAGAAAACAGCCTGTGTCGGCTATCTTGTTACTTTTCTACATTCTTTCATAGTTCAAATGCCTGATAAATGTAATATTCAGTCATGTCATTAGTGAGTCTAATGCCTGAATGCAATAAAGCAATTAAATAGAAACTTAAGGAAGAAAATGCATATGTATATTAATTATAACCACTAAAATCTTGTAAAAACTTTGTTTTATTCAACTGTTTTCTTTTTCTTGTGTATGCCTTCCAGTTCTTTGTCTTGACCTAGAACATTAGGTGAAAATATCTTATTCACTGTGAACAAAATGTCTATTATAAAACGTTCTGTATATTTAATATGATATGTTACCAAATGGGGAAAATGGCAAATATTTTAAATGTCCCGAATGCATATTATTAAAGTTTCCATTCAAACCAATCTATACCAAGGTACAATCATTTGGATTATTTAATGAAAAGACAATATTGAACCTAAAAAAGTTCATATAAAATGGAGCTCTCATTTTACACTACAAAGGAACAGTGTCGCCTTTTAGTTTTTTTTAACAAATAAAATGGTGTTTTTTTCAACAGCAGCATTATATTTTAAGTTGTACTGTAGTGCAGTTTATTTCTTCATAAAAATACCATACAAATGGTCGGTCTATAGTCATCAGCAGAACAAAAAAAAAAAGAAAAAAGAGGTAATGCTGATGACAAAAAAACAATTATAATACTGTTGGTACATAGAAAAGTAATCGTATTTTATACATTATTTATACAGAGTATAAAAGGTAACGGAATAGCAGAGATTAAGCCACAGTCTCCCGGATAACGTGTTCTATTTTTTTTGGAAGCAGTTCTTTTCTTTCTTCAACACTGATTAAGGAGTTCCGACAATTGTGTCCATCAACAAAAAGTTTTGCATACACTGGATTTGAGTAATTTGTGGGCTGCGGACGGAAAACAGAAGTATGTTAATTGTATTTGTAAAGGACGTTCATGAGAAGAGTTAGCTATTGAGCAACTTAATTAAAGGAATGTTTTCACCAAGAACAAATGCATATGAATATACAATGATGGAAATTACATGTAACATTAAGCCTTGATTCTGGTTATTTTTGATATCATTGTGATTTGAAAATGTCTATTACATTCACAGTTATCTCTGTTAGCAATGAAAATAATTTTCAAAGGGTGGTCTTTGTTGACTTTCTGGCACACTACACAATTGCCCAGTGGACCGCAATGGAGCAAAATTAAACCACAACCCACCCAGGTTGACTCAAAGCCATGCCTGGATCTGCTGAAACCCCAGCCATTACTGGCCCTCTTGCTGGGTTTTCAGCCCCAATTCATCTCTGAAAATGGGGGATATTTACGGATTAAAGGATCATGTAAGACGTACATATTCTAACGATAACCATGTAGAGTTTGAACTTGTGTCCAATGGTCTTGGATCAGGCAAGTCACAAACCCAACCCATAACCTGCCCAGGTTGACTCAAAACCATGCCTGGATCTGCTGAAACCACAACCATGACTGGCTTTCATCCTTTCAAACATGACTGGCTTTCATCCTTTCAAACATGACTGGTTTTCATCCTCAATTCACCTCTGAAAACGAGGATATTTACAGAGTACAAGATCGTGTAACAGATACATATTCTAACGACAACCATGTAGAGTTTTAACTTGTGTCCAATGGTCTTGGACCAAGCAAGTCACAAACCCAACCCACAGCCTGCCCAGGTTGACCCAATTCCCTGCCCGAATCTGCAAAACCCCCACCCATGAAATACCCAAATCCCTCCTCTCATTACTGGCCCGTGGTTGGGATTTTATCCCCAGTTCATCTCTGAATTGGGGGGGTCCATGGAGCCTTCGATCATGTAACAAGCACATATTTTAACAATTATCATGTAGCGTCTGATCTTTGCCATTGAGTCCTTCTGTTTGGCAAGAAGTCGAAGGTGCCCAGGAAAAGTAAAGCATGCTGTATCTTTGGTGTATGTTTACAATCAAGCTTTTTATACTTGGTGAGCGTTTCCCTTTAATTATAGTTTAATTAAGTATAATAAAACATTTTACAAATGAATAATGCTTCTTCACGGTTTCTGACATATCAAATTCTGTTGTAGTTGTTAATTATGTTTTTCATTCAATATAATGCTTTCATTCACCGTCAGTGATGGCTTGTAAACCCACAATTCAAAGAAACATAACAATAGTGTGTGAAAATGAATGATGGCACCTGTCATGCACACTGGGATGACGGAAGAAAGAAAATAATTGAAAAAAAAAAGGATATATATAACCTAATATGTATTTTTAAAATCAAATATATACAACCAGTATCAATTCAGACAACAAGATAAATTACACACATATAATAATAATAATAAGCAGGCAACACTGAAAACAAAACACAAATAATGGTGCATTTTGGTGGCACATTGGCTCTGCATCCAGGGAATAGGGATACGGACTCACTGAAGATGCAGGATTAATGGAGGAGTATGATTGAGACACTGAACATGCACTGTAACACGGTGGTTAATATCTCACCCCAGGAGCTAGTGGTCCTTTCAGATCTGAATTTAGGTAGATTGGTGGTGCTGTGTGGGCAATTTTGAAAGCTGCTGGCCCACCCCCTATGAACCTGGACTGTATATAAACATGTGATATTAGTATACACATTATGTTAAGCTTATTTGACACATTTCGCAGTGTAAACATTTAATCGCATTCTAATAAAGTGGCATATATGCGTAGGCATACATATTTACATATTCTCTGTTATTTTGCTTTTGGATGTAAAAGACATGTTGTATGTTGGATAAAGAGGAAGGTCGGGTGATTTTACAGTAAAATAAAAGTCAAATTGGAGTGCAAGGAAATGGAGATACAATAGTTCAAAGGACCCCTGCTCCACTAGCAAATCTTCTCCATAATATGGCATTATGTCACGACGTACCGACCCCCTGATTGCTCCGTAGGATTGGCCAGACACTCCATCGGCCACTCCTGGCAGAGAGAAGTCAGCAATTGTCACTGGATCGCCGGTATGGTAAGTATTGTGGACGATGTGTGGGACACGTCCTATGCATATCGCTGTGAAACATTAGAACATCTCCAACACGTCTTCCACAGCAAAACGATTCAAACTAAATCTTTTTATTACCCTACATACTGTAGGTGTTTGTAAATGACTTTTTGGAGCCACATTGTAGCCTTTTTCCATGTATTACTTGCTTTCGTTATGCACTAGCCTGATATTATGTGTGGGGATTTCAGCATGACGTCTATTTGGGTGGCGAGAAAATCAGCTCATAGCTGTTGGCAAGTGTGGATTCCCGTACTTCCAATGAAGAGATCATGGTGGTTTCATTTTTCTTGTAACTTTTGCAGGTTTCACAAGGCAATTTACCCAATGGAGATCTTCCTTAGCATTTTTAAACTCCACAGAATACTGAATGTGACATAGCTATTAAGAGAATCTTCATTATCAAAAACTGGCACCAGGCACTACAGAAGAAATGATGGCATTTGTTGAAGAACCTACAACATTTTGGTCAGGTGGACATTCTTAACCTTGAGAAAAGTCCAAGGGACCAAAACAATGTGGGACCTTCAATAAATGTCACAATTTCACCTGGAGTGCCTGGCGCCGGTTTTGGTTAATGAGGGTATTGTTGTGGTTGTCCCCACTGGCCCCATGTGCACCCTCTGTTACTAATTCTTACATAATTTACTTTTTTATTAGTGCAGCTCCCTGCCGAGAGTAATAGCTTGGAAGTAAAACACATGCATTAATTTCCTGGTGAGAGAAGTCTGCAGACTATTTTAAATGGGAATAATTCAAAATGCAGGGTTCTTACAGTCCGAATTGATTCAGTACTAGAAAGTCCATTTGATTTAGCACGACTTGAGTTAAATATAAATTATTATAGATTATATAATATGTTTTATTACCAATACCGTGATGACATATTTTTATTAAATACTTACTTATGTCTCTCTAACAAAATAGCAAAAGGTACCACAATTAAATGGCATACACGGTTTCTTTAATTAACATAAAGTTAACCATAGAGCAGGATATAATAATAATAATAATACAACATGTTAATTTAATTTAACACCTAATTTCACAGTCATTTTCAAATTGTTCAGTTTTCAATTATTCATTGAAATCTGTTTATGTCACTTGTATGTCTTACATTTTTCATTAATTATAAGATCTGCATTGATACTGCATGAATATTAATATATATGGAAATGTTATACTTTGTGTATAAAACCTTTTCAATGTGAACAATTGATTTTATGTGAAAAAGGAAACTTTGTTACATAATTGAATATAGAAGTGTTCTTTCTTGGTAGAAAAAAAAAAGACTTTTGAAAATGTGAAAATACAAATGTGAGATTACAATTTTAATATGTTTTTCTGTACCAGTACAATATGTTATTTTCAACAATTAAATTTAAATGCAATTAAGCCGCTAAGCAATGCATATATTTCATTAAATGGATAAAAGACATGTGTGATCATGAGAAATCATTATCATTACAGCAAATGTGAGTCTTAAAATACAAAGCCACCATGTTCCCTAAATGGAAATATAGGTGTTTTATATATGTATTTAAAATAGGTTTATTAGAGATAGGTTTGATAAATATTATAATACTTTTATTGAATATAAAAATAAATTTAAAAACTGCACTATGAAAGAGTTCATTTTTAATTAACCCCTGTGCTACCACAATTGAGTTAACTCACTCTTCAAAAGTACCTTCAGGTTTTGGAGATTGAGTTAACGTAAAGTGTAAATATTCCAGCAGAATGCTAACAAATTTTGTTTGAAAATGTGCTTTACAATATGCTCTTAACCCCTTCACTACCAAGTGGTTTCCCCAAAAAAACACTGCCAGGAGTCAATTTTCTTTTTTAAGATCATTTTAAATTATATATATTGTAAAAAGTACTTGGGAATATTCGAAATGTATTCCTTACTTTAATAAGCTATTTGGCAGGCAGATGTCACCATCTACTGGTCAAAAAAGAGGTCGTTGCAGTTCTGAACTCTGTGCAGGACCAGCTGGGGAAAATTCCATTAGAGACATTCCCCAGTTGGTTTTAAAATGTGTTAACAACTTGGGTAAAATTCTCAGGGTGCTTAAACGTTGGGGACACCTTTTGGAGACAAAAAGCTAATTAAATTAGTTTGCAACAAACAGATTTAATTTACAATGATACAGCATATCCCCAGACCATGTTAACATGAGCTCAGGCTCTTGTGTCTGTTTCTGCTGATCGTGCATACAGAATAATGGTAGTGAAGGGGCTAATGGAACAGAGACATCACAGCGAATGTACTCTAACTTTTTGATGTGGTGAGACTTTCTAGCCTCCTTCGGATACTCATGGCAGTCCAAGCTGTATTACCATGACTAACATGCAGAAGGAGTCCTCTGCATCTCTGATAGTGCATACCATCTCTAAAATGCAATGCACGTGGATTATGTGTGTATTTTTGTGTTTGTAGCGGTTTCTAGAAGGGCTTTTCAGAGAAAGGTGAAAACCAGGAGAACTGGCAGGAGATGAGAACAATCTAGACCAAACAGCCGATTTGGAAAGTGAGATAAATGAGAGAATGTTTCTGGTTTGGCTATTTTGACCTAGAATTGTCACTTCTCCTGCCAATTCTTCTGAGTTTCACCTTTCTTTGAATAGACCTGTTTGTGTACGTGTGCATATGTGTGAATGTTTCGCTAGGTGTGTGCGGTAGTGACAAAATTAAAGGGCAATGTAATGTGGTTTTCCATATCAAGTGGTTTGATTGACAAAGTTGTCTGTTTTCATTTATCAATCTGTCATCTAAGCATGACCCACACCCTCTCACCCCATTCCAGCAAAACTATGCACTCTTTAAGACCTCATGATACAGTTTAGGGCCACTATTCTAAGGTATACGGTTTGTGAGACGCCAATAATTATTTAGGTGCAGTCACAATCATTATTAACCCCTTAAGGACCAATCATGTAACTGTTACATCATAAATGCATTGACTTTAAAAACTCTTGGTCCTTCAGGGGTTAACTCAGTTGTTCTTCAAAGCAAAACAGTAAGGTGGTTTGCATGTACACAATCTCATGTAAATCCATGGGGTCCTCCTTAGTCGACTCCTGCAAATAACGCACACTCACTCTCTGAAATCACAATAGGGCTCCTAGACCTACTTAGATAAACTGTGTAATTGATTCCACATTCAAGGGTATGTGTCAAATAAAATGGTTAATATTGTAAGCACATTGTTATCTATTACCGGAGCGTCTTCACGTTTTACATCAATTTTAACTTTAACATTAATATGTTAACCATAAAGCTTCGCCTTGCCTTATCTTTATGCTCCACTTACATGCAGACAATGTAATAAAAATCCAATGTGATTTTCTTTTATGGCTTTCATGGGAAAAGATCAAACCCATGTTCTCGTAAAGTCAATCTTTATGGATAAGTATGCTGGAAACAGGTCATCCTCTTGGTGGGAGATTTACAACAAATTGTACTCATGATATTTCACCAATAATAAAGCATTTATTAAAATAGAATATATAAGATAAATGTTACCTTATCCAATTCTATGATGAAATTGGGGTCTAATAGAGTTCCGTCATTATGGTCGTGGTCTACCTCATACATGTTATAAGATGGATTTCCAATCTCTACATTCATCCCTCCATTCATTATTGGTTGCCTCCGTATTGTTTTTGTCCTTTGGGGATTTGAAACACATTTGTTACCTTCATTGTTCAAACCTCTAGTTCGATTTGTTTTTTTATTGTCCTTCCTCCTACTGTTCTGTGTGTCTAACTTGTATGTATATTGTTATTCTGTCTCACCCATTGTACAGAGCTATAAAACTTGTTAGCGCATTATAAATACTTGTAACTGTAACTATTGACCAGAAAGAATAACTATTAATTGTATGGCTCAGAGGTCAAGTGGAACTGTCTGGGTTACAATTCCCCATGATTTAAGCAGGGGGAACATAGGTCCCATTTGGCTAAAATAATGGATATCTGCAACACATTTCTATTCAGATACAATGTTTAAAAATTGTCTCTACTTAACCCCTTAGAGACCAGGCGGTTTTGCCATTGTCGGCCCGAAACTACCCACTGTTGTTTTTACATTTCTGTGCTGTTTGTGTTTAGCTCTAATTTTCCTCTTACTTGTTTCTGGAAGCAACACATATTATATAAATATATTTTATATAATTTCTCCAAGTTCCAAAGGACCCCCTTATCTCCACTTGGCAGCTATGGGGTTAACTTGCCAAGGGACAAGCCCACACACCAGTTGGCGCACGTGTCATTCGCTGCTGTGAGACAGGCTGAACTCAGGCCATCTCTCTGCAGCCAATTACATTTCTGAGATGTTTGTGTTTAGCTCTAATTTTCCTCTTACTCGTTTTTGGAACTCACACATATTATATAAATATATAATATATATTTTCTCCAAGTTCCAAAGGACCCCTATCTCCACTTGGCAGCTAGGGGGTTAACTGGCCAAGGGACAGGCCGGCACACCAGTTGGCGCGTATGTCATTTGCTGCTGTGAGACGGGTTGAACTCAGCATCTCTCTGCAGCCATTGAGGTATGAGGTGTGAGGCACATCAGCTGCGGAGTCGGGTTGGAGGAGGGGAATGCTGCAACATCCAGAGAGCAGGATGTACTCCCATCCGACATTAACGCCTTCCCTCCGGGTTTAAAATTAAACATTTTATATCATATTTAAAAAGTCTGTGTGCTTCTGTGTTTTCATTGTGTTTTCCGTTTTGTATTTGTGTGTGGGTGTCTCACATTACCAAAAGTTATCTTGCTAGCTTATTTGTCAGTCTTATAAAAAACAAAAAAAATCGAGCAACATTATGGTTTAATTCCCACATACCGTCTTTTTCTTTTACAGAGCAGAAGTCCGATCACTAAAGTAGTTATGAGAGTCACCAGTAAAACCAATGGGACGATAATTGCAATACTTCCTGTGAAAGATAAATAGATACATATTCTAAAAAGCAGTAATAGTAGAATCTTCAACAAACAGCAAGAAAGCACTTTGGATGCTTCTAAACATCTCAATACCATTCTTAAGTATATAGAGCTCTAAACAATGACAGCATAAGTTAAAGGAACACTCTGCTCAACCTGACCACTCTATAGTTTTAAAGTGGTCAGGATGTGAAGAATACTGACCCCCTCTTCCTGCTGCCCAGTTCTGGCATAAACGTTGGGTGAAGTGGAAGAGTATCCTTCACAAAATCCAGCATCATCAGCAGCCAGGGTTTAGAATTTCCCGATCGGTCACTAGGGACGTTAACAAACAGAGAGAATGCCAACGTCACCATCTCTGAGAGCACCCACGTTAGCGAGCAGTCTCAGAGAGGCAGCAATCGTTCGGACCTGTGCATTCGTGCAGCTCTGTTCCATTATTCCGCGCAGGCCATATGGAACTTGCGCAAGTAAAGTGCACAAGTCCAATAGAGCTGCGCAATTTGTGGTTCTTACACTACACAACACGCGTAGGAGCACAAATTACGTTAGATGGCTATAAGGACTTCCGGGTTTGGAAGTCCCTGAGCCAAAAGAGGAGGAGCACTGCGTAGTAAAGGAGAAAAGGTGAGTATAATCACCAACATATATAAATAAATAAAAGATAATTGGGCAGAGGCTGTCAGCAGCGTCTGCCCAATTATTTAAGGGCAAAAACCAGAAACTCTATTTTTTCAATAGATTATCCATTTAATCTCTTTTAACGTGTATCTTATTGTAGCTGTGAAGATCAAGATGGACACAAAATAGGAAGGAATAAGGCTTCTTATTAATAGGTGGGCTGGTAGTCTTCCTAGAACAATGAATCAATGACATTGTATCAGTGTATAATCCCTCTAAAGTGACATAATGTAATGTTTATCATGACAGGTGTATTTTAGTTCTTGAGTCGCTGCGTTAATTTACCAGGGAGAGGTGTATATGAACAGAATAATTAAAACTTGATTTATCGCAACAGACATCACTGCATTTTGCCACAAATATAATTACTTGTAAATCAGTACTTGTTAAGATCAAGCTGCAAGTTCATCGGTACGTTTCGTGCAATTTCATATGCTAATTTGAAACACTTACTTGTGCCGGCATTGTCAGACTTGCTGCTCTTGGGAGCTGGCCTCTCGCACTGCTTTCCCGACCAGTTGGCTGAACACCTAAAACGAACGGGTTTAGTTATATGGCGAAATGAATGGATGTTAACTGTTAGTACAATTAACCCACTGAAAAAGAAGTGAAACAAACACTATGGAGAAAAGAAAAGTTAATTAACGGAAAAAAAAAATACAAAAATATATATATATATTCTTGATTTGTAATTTTTCGGGACTTTTCTCAGTTTTATGCTTTGCTTTGTTTTTCTTTTGCTACGACATTTTCTTCTGTAAACCTTTATTACATTTTGTAATTAAGAAAAATGATATTTATCGTACAAATGAATACAAAAAAAAGAAATACTTAGACTTCACAAAGGAAATGGATTTATAATTCCTCTGAAGTAGCACGTGTCATGCTAATCCCACTGTTAATACAACATTTGGACTAGGTTTAACATTTAATGGTATGGTTAGTGACATCCATACTTTTGACAATCGGGCATGATTACAAAAGTGGAATAAAAATAGTAATTGTGAAAAATAAAATCCTGGATATCCTCTTTCAGGATTAGCGATAGACCAGTGTTTCCCAAACCTGACCTCAGGACCCCTAACAGGCCAGGTTTTCAGGACTACCTTGGGGAAATGTAGACAGAGAGCTGCAATCACTGAGCAGCAAATTGTAATTACTCCCTGATCCCAACACACAGACGTGTCACCCCCTAACCAGCCAGTCTTAAAATATATGGTAAAACTAGCAAGAGATAGAGAAAACATAGTAATAAGCCAGAATCCAGAACCAGAGGGGACAGTCATAGAAGCCAAGGTCAGCAGCCAAAAGGCTCCAGTATGCCAGAGTCAGGAGCCAGAGGGGTTAAACATATTGACAGAGTCAGGAGCCAGAGGGGTTAAACATATGCCAGTCAGAAGCCAGAGGGATTAAATGTATGCCAGAGTCAGGAGCCAGAAGGGATAACCGTCAGCCAGAGTCAGGAGCCAGAAGAATTACAGATATGCCAGGGGCAACAAGGAAGCCAGAGTTCAGCATTGGTAAGAGGGAATAGCAAAAAAGTCGTACACTAGATATATGATCAAAATGCACTCTCGGGGTAAAGGAAACCATGACAAGGCACCAGTATCAAGGGAATCCCGGCATTTAAAACTGGTGGGCATTTCCCATTGGCCTGCATCATAAAGCAACACCCCCTGCCAGCCGCAGCATCACTCCCTAGCTCTCGCGAGAGTCGGCAATGTAGACCAGCCACCAGCAAGCGTCCAGCAAAGGAGACGCTGCCGGGTCCAGGGGGGTCAAAGAGACTCCATTGTGATACAAATCATATCCCCTGTGCTGTACTTCAGATACTCTGCAAACCTGGCCTGTTACCAGTCGCTGTGGGCAGGGTTGTGATAGACTCATTGCATCACTAAGTTTTGTGTCTTCTAAAGATTCAGAAGAATAAAAGGGCTGACACTTATTATAATGATCAGATTGCAAATAGCTGCTAATGGCAAATAACCAGCACATTGTGATCATCGGGTAAAGACGCGTTACAAATCTGATTAGGAGGCAAAATGTATCAATAGTCTTTAATGTTTATTAATGAAGTATGCGGAGATATTTATTTTTGGCAGAAAATAGTAGATAATATCTGCTACTGCACAGGTTTGGATAACTGGGTAGAAATCATGGTGATTTTGGAAAAATCGAAATGACCGTCAAATGGATCAGAAAGGGTTAATTGCAGGAAGTAGTTCCTTTTTTCTTTGTCGATCTTGCACAAAATTATGTAAGTTGTATGTGTGGATCGGCGTTCCGCGTGTGTCGCGTCACCCTTGACACTTCCAGGCTAAGCGCTGCTCATGCGCAAGGACATTTCCATGTTTGGGTCATTATTCTGGGGCCAATTGTGTGCTTGTTTTTATCATTTGGTTTTTAAGGGCAAGGAGATACTTCCACATTGTGGTTTATTGTATTATGTTTTTTCACACTTTTGAGTTAATATCGGTAGGTCTCGCCCGTTTATGAATATGCAAGCAGCCAATTGTGGTTTGTCTGGATTTAATAACGATTATGATCAGTGCTTTTGTTGGAAAGTAGGTTTGGATTGGACGTTTCGCTGGAGTTCTTCACCACTGATACTAATGATTTGTGAGCAGTTCTATGAATGTATGGAAAAATGCACTAGGGGGCATACTAACCCTTTCACTACCGTGATTGTGTATACAAGATCAGCAGTAGCAGTCACAGCAGCCCTAGATCGTGTTAACATGATCTGGGGCTTTGCTGTGTGATTGAAAATGAAAATTGGTTGTTGCAAACAAATTTTATATGCATTTGGTCTCCAGAAGGTGCCCACAAAGTTTCAGCCCTATGAGCATAATACCCGAGGTGTCAAGACTGTTTGAAATCTGCTGGGGAATGTCCTGACATATCGGGCTTTCCTCAGCCGATGCACGGAGCCGCGGACTGCAGTTTTACCTGCAGGAACTCCTTTTCGCCAGTAGATGGTAACATCTCCCTGCCAAATACGTTATTAAAGTAACAAATACATTGGGAATGATTTTCAAAAGAAAACCACAACACTGGTTCCTGACAGTTGATCTTTGGAAAATGACTTGGTAGTGAAGGGGTTAAAAAAATGCTGGTGTTTTCTGATGGTGGCAGAAATCTCAACAAACACAAATGTTTCTCAAATGGGAGATACAAGCAGCAGTGGGAGAAGCTTCACTGTGAAGCTTCTCCTGCCTCTGGATTTCCCTTTTGTGACACATTGGTGCTTGTAAAATTATGCAACAATGGTGGATTTCAATGGAGTTTGCAACATCAGCAAACATGGGTTACCTTTGAGTTGCTGTTAGTTTGCATCTAGTTTTTTTCTTTTATTATTGTATTTTTTATCCGTGTTAACAGTTGCTATGTTATAGATTGACTAGACGTACATAGTGACCTGGCTATTCATCAAAGGCCACAGATGTGCTATTGGTCTCTGAAATGACTCTCGCATGTTTAGGTTAAGAGACACACTTCTACCTATGTTATTGTTCCATAGATAAGAGGACTTTTAGCTAATATGAACTTATAGAGTCACATGTTATTCTTTTGTTGACTATTGAAAGATGTGGTCAACTAAAAAGAAGAAATGTAGTCAACAGTTAACCTTTAAGAGCATTTACAAGCTGCGATTGCTAACTCACAGTGAGAAATATCCAGAGATCCGATCACAAAGCTCTGAAATTGCGTGCAATTTTAATGCTTTGCTTTTCGCTGCAATTCAGCGATTCCATTTCGCTGAAAATACGGGAAATTCCCTATATAGCGAATGGTCACCGTATTTTGTCGAAATTGGAGTCGCTGAAGCAGTTATGGGATGTCTGCAAAAAGGTCGACTTGTGCGAGTAATCGCTGAATTGAAGCGCATTGAGAAAACAAAAAGGTAGTGTCCTGTTCTCCTAATAGTTTAAAACAATAAAAATGTATTAAAAATGTCTCTAAATAAGGAAGTCCGAATTCCACAATATTATTTCAAGTGGATTTATTCCAAAACCAAGTAACAACAACGATGTTTTGACCACAACTGGTCTTTGTCAAACTTGACAAAGACCAGTTGTTGTCAAAACGTCGTTGTTGTTACTTGGTTTTGGAATAAATCCACTTGAAATAATATTGTGGAATTCTGAGTTTATTTATTTTTTCGAGTATTGAGGCTGTCCAGCAAGAGACCTCTACTCCGTTGACCCACCAAGGGGGATGGTGCCTAAGCTTAATTTTTTGTCTAAGTAATGAAGGTCTTTTATAAAATAAAAAAGTATTTTAAAAGTTTAAAAAACAAAAATGTCTTTTAAAAAAATACATATTAAAAGGTCTTAAAAATAATAAAAAAATGTCTTTTAAAAATTACAAAAATCTAAGAACTTCTTTTAAAAAAAATTAAAAAATTTAAAAAGTGTTTTTTGCAAAATATTAAGAGTAAATGGTCTATAAAAAATACTAATTATCAAAGATATTCCATTTATTACATGGAAACCTATGGGATCCACCTGTTTAAACCTGTCAACTTGAAACACCGAAAATCTGGGCATTTCACCGCAATTTCTGTGCAATTTCAGTATTCTGTGACCAGAAGATACAATAGTCTTCTATGAGTCAATTGAATTGCAGCCAAATACACCATATTTCACTTTCAATTTGCCTGTATTTGGCCAAATGACAGCTTTGTGAATACACAAATTGCCATAAAATTGCACCAAACTGTGAAATTCACCATGTGGTACAATTCGGGGCCAATTAAGAGGATATTGAATAACCCCTTTAAAGTTTGTTTTTTTTCCCCGGTAGGAAACTAGCCATTTAAAAGTATCTTTGACTGTTAAATGTATCCATGTATTTTGCACTTGATACAGAGTAAACTAATAGCAAAATTCACAAATTTTGGCCCATTATTATATTCTCACAAGAATTCTATCAAGAGAAAACCAAGGACATCTTCACCTTCTCGTACGAATTTTTCAAATTGTCAGAGTTGTAATTTTCACCTGTGGAAATGTGTGTCTGTGCATGGCTGAGAATGCCTTATATGCACCCGGAGGGAATTATAACCGAAATGCTATAGACTCCTTTTATTTTACTTTCCAACTAAATAGCAAAAAAAGTATTGAGTACTGGCCGGTACTTTGTGTTTCCTGAAACAACCTCACATATCATAGAGCAGAGTTTCCAGCCCTTGTCCTCAAATCCCCCTAACAGGCAAGATAGTTAACATCTTTTATGTTTTTATTCCAGGGCGCTGCCCTATTTTCCCTCTGGATGAGCCACCACTGTGTCCTAATCCAATCGAGGCTGCAATAGAGATACACACGTACCAAAATTCGGCAAAGCCATTAACCTTTAGTGGCTTCCTTTTACCGGCTTTTATATGAGTGAGTCACCATGTTAGTGGCTCAGCTTGTAGCATTTAGGAGCGAGTAATCAATACAGGGCACTGGGATTCCACATTACCACTGGCAGTCTCTACTGGAGTGGAGTCTATAGGTCACTGAAAGAACAATGGGAACTATCTGTTCTTATTGTCCTTCTTTCATTTGGTGGAGGCATCAGATCGTACCATCTTTTATGCTGTGAGACCAGAGGGAGATATCACTAGTATATACTAAACTCCTTCTGGACATTTGTCAGGAACCAGTGTTTTTTTATCAAAAAAATAATTTCTATTAAATGAAACAGTAAGAAATAGCCGGGAATATTCCCAATGTATTGCCTACTATAATAACCTATGTAACAGGCAGTTGTCACCATCTGCTGGCCAAAAGGAGCTACTGCAGCATTGGGCTCAGTGCAGGACAAGCATTGTATTTGGTTTATGTGTTTTTTCTTTTTTTTTTGCATTTGAGCCATGTTCTTTTTCCTTTATAGCCACCATCATCAGATGCACATCATGATGCGTATCTGTGTTGTTTTATGGGCCTATGATCTGTCTTCTGTTTGTTTATCCTACAAGATCATACTATTCCACTATTAGTATTAGTACGAAACCCATCCTAACCCCATCTACTCAACTCTTTATTGTTCAATTCTATGATTTTGCTCAGTAAAGCTTCCAGACCTGAGGAAGAGAGGTTACACTCTCAAAAGCTTGTCTTTTAAATGTAACATTAGTACAATTAAAAAAAAGATGTCACTACGCACTGCTATACTCTGGTGATTTTGGCATCTGGAGTAACAAGGCTTATCCATGTATATGTTTTTCTTATGCAAGCCCAAACCTGGATGGACGCACTCAGGGACTTTGAAAATATATAAAAAAATTATACTTTATTGAAAAATCTTAAAAATATTCCTGGAGACATCTTCCGACATGTACGCCCTCTCAGAGCCTTGTGAAAGGTTCAGAGATGGCCGAAACATCGGAGGATGTCTATAGGAATATTTTTATGATTTTTCAATAAAGTATCGTTTTTTTATATATATTTTCTAAGTCCCCGAGTGCATCCATCCAGGTTTAGGTTTGCATATTTTGTCGTGGACTCTTGCGCCTGAGCAATGTATTCCGTTGGTGGCTTTTGCAGGTTTGAGCTGGCTTGGATATGTTTTTCTTATGGATACATTTTACAGAGTCATTGTTGTAATATACAGTATGTTTTTAAAATTTCTTAACTAATATGTTAAGTTTTAAAATAAGAAAAATGACAGGTAGGTATGGTTGTCCAACTGGTGAACAAGGGGACTGGTATTGGTGTAGAGCAGGGCTCAAAATTTCCACTCCCCTATTCGCTTTTGGCGAGTGGAAATTAAGTGAGGGCGAGTGGAAATGCACACACTCAGGCACCACAATGTCGTGCTGCGTATTACTGCGCTGCCAACGTGCGGCCCAACCTTCCCCCCCTTCCCCAGGCTGCACCTTGGCAGGGATCAGCTGCCTAACCTGACCCAGCTCATCTCGGTCACTGGCAGGGTAGTGTAGAGGAGCTTCCCTGCCTCCTCGCTCTGCTCACACTGGGCTCTGGTGACTGGGTATACTGGGTATGTATCTGGGGTCTGATGTCTAAATAAAACCTTTCACAGTGTAATTTCATAAGATAATTTAAGGGTGTGTGTTTAGAGGCAGAGTTAAGGGCTGGGTAGGGGTTAGGTGGAGCAACTGGCGGTGAGTAAGTCTTATGGCCTGGTTAGTAGCTTGGGACTTGAAATTTTGAGCCCTGGTGTAGAGCATGGCCATCAAACTCATGACCCCCCCAGATGTTGATGCCTACAAGTCCCAGAATTCTTTCAATGCAATAGATGGTCAGGAAATCACGTGAGTTGTAGTTCAGAAACACCTGGGGGGCAGAGCTTCCTCATGTACAGCTTGTATTGTGTTAAAGGGTCAACCAATTAGGTCCTTGTTAGAATTTCAATACACTGTTTGCCTCGCATATTCGAGTTACACAACTGGAGTCACAAGTATGTGTTGAAGTCCAGCTTTAAAGAAGGCTCAATATAAGATCATATCTGCAAATGGTACCTATAGATGTATTTACCATTGCCTCATCATATGAAAATTATTTCTTCTTCTGAAGATACATGTATAAAATTATTTTTAAAAGATCGTCAAAGTGGGAGAGATATTTAAGATCTCAAATCAAGTTTCCTGGCGAGTGTAGGGCAATCCAGTAGAGTATAGAAGCCAACAATAAAAGACAGAAATAAATCCTCAAGGTCTTGACTGAAGGCACTTCATAAATATATACATTGTGAAAGAAATTATTTTTAACATCCTTGAAAAGGACACTTGCTGGGACTTAGACGGCTGAAAGAATGTTTAGATACACTAAAAGCATTTAGACAAAGCCTACTAAATCCCGGCACTGGCTTACACTTTGACTAGAATACCTGACAAGGGCATTTGTCATGACTCAAGAGTACATTGAGAGCTGAAAATCCATATTGAATGAAACTAAAGACTATAAATTTCATTACGCTTGCTATGTAGTCTGTAGAGGTCTTTTATCTTCCGATGTTTATATCCTATATCCTAACCGCCATTTATACTCAAAAGGACTAAAGCCTAGCGTGAATGGTTCTCCTATTTTAAAGCATTCTGTGAAATACGTGAATTTTCCAATGTGTCATATTTTAGAACTTTATATGTTTTTATTATATGTGAGAAGTTTCATCTTCCTGTCACAACAGCGTAATTCTATTTTGTTTATAATACTTTGTTTTAACATTATTCCGAAATGTATGGCAACATAAGCGACCCAGTATTTTCCTATAAATAATGTACCACAATTTATAAAGAACAGTTACAATAAAAATGGCTGTGGTTGAAATGCAGGAAATATAAAGATATCAACAACATTTTACTCTTTTTTTAGCTAAAGAACATGACATAAAAATACAAAATTTGCTTTTTCCTTTTAGTAGAAACCATGAGTACTATGTATGTACTTGATTAAGTGTTCCACTTGAATATTAAAGGTATAATTTAGCAATGGCTAGAAAACAAGTCAACAAAGCTTTTTGGACTAAAAAATAGCAAGTAGGTTCATTTCAGAAGCAAAATAAATGAATGTATGACAGATATGCCCTTATTGGTAGAGTTCAATATATTAAATCAAAATGATCCATGATACATTCGGTGACATCATTATATTCCAACGAGACAGATATCTTCGTGTGAGGATGACTGAGCCGCGGCTGTAACCATCTTCACAAACATACGTTTTGGATTAACATATCATTAACACAACAGAAAACAGAAAAAAATGCATAGCAACACAAGCAGACGTAACTTATGGAATATCATTTAGTCAACACCAGAAATTGTAATTGATCATATTGTTGTGGATGTTTTTTTTTTACTTTTTAAATGAATTCTTATTGTAGAGTCAAGTATGTTTTAAAATATCAAAAGATTGAGTCGGCTCGTTAGGACTTGAGCATAGATTTCTGCAGTGGAGCCTTCGCTCCATGAAAAGGGTTTGATAAAAAAAGTTGGGTTTTGTTGCTTTTTTTAAAAAAAAATTGTATTATATACTATGAAACAGGGGTGGTGGGTTCAATCAAAGGACAAAATATATACGAATGAAGTATAAATACCCTACCCGTAACCTCATAAAGTACAACTGTCATGCCCAACCCAACTTGGTATCATTTGACAGGGACATACTCCCAACTTAGTTTTTGTTTTTCAATAATGAAATATATTGGAATATTTTGAGAATTTCTCTATCAAAGATAACTAGGGTTATTCAGAGAGCGGTGAAAAGCAGGAGAATGACTGGAAAATTCAAGGTCAAAATAGCTAAACCATAAAAATTATTCCATTCATCTCACTTTCCAAATCGTCTATTTTGACCTAGAATTTTCCATTCTCTAGTCATTCTCCTGCTTTTCACCGCTCTCTGAATAACCCTGCTGTTGGATTATTCACTTATGTCTGAATTTGCCACCGAATTGCACCAAAAGGTGAATTTTACCATAGGTTAAATTTCAGGGCAAATAATGTATTGACTAAGCTGTGAATTTGCAAATACAGGAAAACTGACAGCAAATTACGGTGCATTTCATTGCAATTTGCGACACCAAAATTGTCCAATTGAGATAGATTCGTCTATTCACAGAATGCCGAATTGCACCGAAAGTGTGGTGAAATTACATAATTTAGGTGATTTCAATTTGCCAGGTTTAAACAGGCAAATCTAATAAATTACAGTGTAATAAATTTTAAAATCTTAATTTTTTTCAACGACAATTTATTATTTTTATTTTAATTTTTACAAAATCCCTTTTTATTTTTTAGAAGACATTTTTTGTAGTTTCAGTATTTTTTAAATCTAAATTTAAAGACATTTCTTTATTTTTAGCAGACTTTTTTTATTTTTTTTAAAGTTTATTGTTTAGAAACATGTTTACAACATTTGTATTGATTTAAACTCCTATTAGGAGAATAGGAGCCTTTTTTTCCTGCAGGAAATTAAAGCCGAGAGGAATTAGCCGAGGTAATTTCAGCACAATTCCTTACTGGTACTTTTCGGCGGCGTCCGATAACTGCTTTGTAGACCCCATTTTCAGCAAAATACAGTGAACATTCGATAAATAGTGAATTCACTGAATTTCTGACTAAATGGAAGTGAGCTAAAAAAAGCAGAACGCATCCGAAAAAAGCCGACGATCTGCCGCAAAACAGCCAGCAAAATCCCGAATGCATCTGACAATGCCGACAATCCGTCTCAAAATAGCCCAAAAAAAACCCACAAACACAGCGCCGACCAGCTGCCAGACAAAGCCAGCAAGCTGACGAACGTGAGAAAAAAGCAAAACAAAAAAACAATTGAAAATGTCAAATTTAAACGCTGTTTGCAAAAAAACTACTGGATGCAAATGTCTGGAATTACCATATAAGGCCCTATGAATAACAATAAAAAGGACTGTTACAGAAAAAAGTTACTTAAAAAAATCAGAAAAAAAGAATTTTGCCCCAAAAAATGCCGAAAAATCCTAAAAAAAATATAAAGAGACTTTTTTGCTGCAGATTCAAGGAATAAACCGTTTAACAGATATTGGATAAAATCAGGAATATTTTTAACATTGAATCCTATGGGATTTGCCTGATTAAACCTGCCGAATGATGTCACTGACATTTCTCTGCTGTTCGTGTCTCTGAATAGATTAACCATTAGACATGTGCACAGCACAAAATTTTTTTTGAACTAATGGATTAGTACTAAAATGCAATTTATTTAGTTGCTAAAGAAATTCGTTTTCAGATCTTTAGTATGAAAACTAATTTCATTAATCCGAAAACCAGTGGATACAATTATTATTGTAGTGGCTCCTCAGAGGGCTGAGATCGCTGCTTGTTACAGTATCTCTCACTCTCAGCACAATGTGTCAGGCAAAGCTGTTACAGTAACTGACTGCTGCTCATCACAGTGCTCAGAGTTTCAGTAAATCTAGTAAATAATATTTTTATATATAAGAGGTTATAACGATATTCTTTCCTTGTTTTACTGAAACTGAGCGCTGTTAGTCAGTTACTGTAACAGCTGAGCTTGATACATTGTACTGAGAGGTGATATAACAAGCAGCCGATCTCAGCGCTCACAGCCACTGGATTTAAAGGGCTAAAAAAAAAGGCTCCTCTCTGTATAATGTATTAATTAATACCCCTCTCTGTATAATGTAGATAACATCTTCCTTCTTTAATACCCCTCTCTGTATAATGTATACAACATCAGTAGGACTTACTGCATTGGCATGTGGAGGGTGCAGAATTTCGGAATGCAATGCTTATCCAGCACAGGAGAGGGAACTTTTACTTAAACTTTGTATCTCTGTGGGGGAGAGAGACAGGAATAAAAATGCAGGGGAGAGGGCAAATATTAACATAAATCAGTCTGAAAGCTCAGAGAAGAGATGTCTGGTGCAAATTTATTTTTATAATAAAATTAAGCACTTTAAATCTAGGGAAAATATTCAAATAAATCACACTGAAGGCTAATAATGACAGAGTAACTGTGAGTTGGATACTAAATGTATCAGACGTAAAAAAAACCTTTATAACAAGCAGCACTGGGAGAGGAGAGGGACTTTATATAAAATGTGTATCATAGATGAGGAAAGGGGGATAGTGCTCCTGGATAATATAAAATGTATCAGCCCTATGCCCCTATTATGCAGAGCGGGAGGGGAGATAACACGTTTTATAAAGTCCCTCTCTTCTCCCAGCGCTGCTTGTTATAAAGGGTTTTTTACTATCCAGCCCTCCTCTGTCATTAGCTTTCAGTGTGATTTATTTGAATGTTTTCCTTCTCCAGCTGCTTTTATCATCTTGTCTGCCTCATAGACATGCAAGGGTTAAGTAAAAGTTTCCTCTCCTGTGCTGGCTGTCTGTGCTGCGAGTGAGTATTCTGAAGCTCTATCACTGTCAGATTTTCAGGTAGAGGTCGGGAAGGATTACGCATACAAATCCTTTCTGTAGCTTTGCGATGTTGCACTCTTCATTGCTGGTCTCCTTCACTAAATGTAATATCACAAAAAGGACTGAAACTAAAATGTAGTGCATTTTATTTTAGTTTCTTTCGTTTTTTGTACTGAGCAGTTTCGTATCTCTTGAGTCATACTAAAACTAAATTATCCCAAAATTCGGACTAAATCGTTTTAGTACTAAAACGAATGCACATGTCTATTAACCATTGCTTCTCTATTGGGACCTGCACTACTGTCAAACAGCACTGTATTTTGCTGGCAATTCGCCAAAATTTGGTGAACTGCCTGCTTTCTAAATAGCCGATTGGCCACGAAATTGCACCATATGGGGAAATTCACTGTTCGGTGCAATGTCGGGGCAAGCTCTCTGTGAATAACCTGCAAAAGTGAAACCCAGGAGAATTGTCAGGAGAAGTGAAAATTCTATGTCAAAATAGCCAAACCAGAAAAATACTCCCATTTATCTCACTTTCCAAATCGGCTATTTGGTCTAGATTGTTCTCTTCTCTTGCCATTTCTCATGGTTTTCACCTTTTAGTGAATAGACCTGTAAATATATATGGGCCATTATAAACGATTGTCTTGAAACCTATTCATTGATAGGACTATATACAAGCAACCTCTCCAGTAAGTGTCCTTGGCAAGACACCTAACGGTACATACTCGCCACCCAGGACATACTTGAAAACGAGAGAAATCTCAATGTATCCTTCCTGGTAAAATCCTTTCTCAAAAAAAATATATATATATACAGGACATTTAGACCGGATGTACAGAAATTCAGTCTAAAGCAAAGAATTATGAAAGAAAGAAACAGTGAAGCGCCTTCAGGAAGAAGGATTAAACGTACACGCTACACATTGAATGTGGGGGTTCTCCTAAAAACCTGGAAACATATATTGTGGATAGTCAATGGAGCGCCAGCGAACTGGATGTACGGTCAATCATTACACATGTCCAATAAACGTCTTCTAATCCGTTCAGAAGAAACTCCTATTCCAGATGAGAAGAAATTGCTGCAAAGAAGAGGAGGCAAGATAGCGCAGTATGTCGATTCACCATAAAAGGAAACCAAAGCGGTTGTAGTCCTACTCACATTCTGTTGAGCCCAACCTTGGCTCTAGGATGGATAACGATTATGGGTCTTCAAAAGATATTCAGGTGCCCATATACCCGCAACAAGGTTCTTCAATCGCTTTCCCCTGCAGTGGATCAAAAAAATACCAACGCACTATCTAGTGCAATATCGTTTAAATGTAATGGTAAAGTTGGTACTTATATATGGTTACACTCACATGTTAATGAGCCGCATTGGCTCCAAGATGTCGCATGGGAATATTAAGGTAATTCCAAAAACCTTCTCTAAATCACGTTACAGGAAGCAGCAGTGGTTAAAATAAAAACAAATTTATTAATACATAAATTATATTACCAGAACGCGTTTCGCTCCTCAGAGCTTCTTCAGCTGGTATCACTGGTCTTATGTCTGCTGCTTCCTTATATACTATTAGACTGTCCCATTTAATCATTCACAGTTCACATCGAATCACAATCATTGAAACAATTAACACAATTTAAAAAGCCAATAAAAACACTTGAAACAAATTAAAAACAATTTAAAAACAATTGGGATCACATGTAACCTTTTATCTATCAATCTCATTAATGCCTGTGCTTCTAAGGCTGCCTCTAGGGGTGGAACGCTAGGTTATTAGCCTTAATTAGATGGGAGAATTTTTTTTTTTTTCCTTTTATTTATTTATTTTTTAATCTTTTTTACTATATGGCGTTTAAACAGCGGGGCGCACATCACTGCGCATGCGCAAGTATCCAACGTATCAAATGGCTTCATTGAGCGCGGCTCTAACTGCGCATCTTGCGCACATCATCTAATGCGCATAGGTCACAAACTAATGGAGCCCCGCATCGGTATATATATCGCCCCATACTTATATATATATCGCCCCATATTTATATAATGTGCTATATTCATTAAGTGAGCTTAAATATAAATCCCCACCAAAACTATTTTTAGTAACTATATAAGCTAAGGTGTTTTTTTTTTTTTTTTTTTTTTTCCTCTCTCCCACATAGCCATGATTGGTTAAATCATATTCACTATGTGGCTATGTGGGAGAGAGAAAAAAAAAAAAAAAAAAAAAGCACCTTAGCTTATATAGTTACTAAAAATTGTTTTGGTGGGGATTTATATTTAAGCTCACTTAATGAATATAGCACATTATATAAATAGCACTTTATAAAAATAGCACTTTAATTACATCTAAGGCTGGGGTCAGACGAGCGCAGTGTTAACGTCCGTGTTACCGCACATAAGTACGTCCGTGATAGCATACAATTGTGTTAAATGGAGCCCCACACACGAAGTACGTCCGCACAGAAGTGCGGGGGCTGACGGACGCTGCAAACGGACGCAGGTTAGGCAAGAACGTAATACTGCTAGAACGGACGTGCAGAGTGCGCCACGTCCACAACGTCTGCATAGCTTTGTGTGTGAGTGATGGAGCATGGTCAGACGGACTGCATTTATACGTCCAGCATTTTTGACGGACAGAATGTTTTTTCATTGTAATTTATTTTCCCCTCCTACATCCGTCAAAAATAACTTCAGTGAAAAAACGGACTGTGTGACCACTACTGCGTCATCCATACTGACGATGTCCGTACTGCACGGACGTACAGTCCGTAGAAATCACGCTCGTCTGACCCTAGCCTTATAGGTATATTAGCCACTTGGCACTAAAATATGGTAATTTGTGTAATGATATGCTAATTGTCATTTGTTATTGTCCTAGCACTTTAATATGGTTTAAAACAACACTTTAGCCAATATGGCCTTACTTATGCAGATTGTGTGTAGATTACATAGTGAATATGGTTTTATAGAAGCTTAGTCACTTTAATTTTGCACCTTTGGGATGTGTGTGTGTGGAGCCCTTGTGCCTCCCAGTTGTGGGAGTGGTGGTTTCGCTCCATTTACATATTGGGGTGTCATATGAGCTGATGTGGCCGAGATAGTGTTGCCATCACCTTTTTGATGGCGTCGGGTGCCATTGGTGGCGACGTATATGCTGATGCAGAGTGTGTGCGCCGGTCTTGTGCGCGGTGGGCGGTGCGCGCGGGATGTTTGGTGCGGGTTGCGTAGGGTCATTCACCAGGTCAAGTTTTGGCCCCAGTGATGTGATCCGCTTGATTTGTGGTGGTAAATTTTCATCTGAAAGTGTTAATCAGTATGGGGCGATATATATACCGATGCGGGGCTCCATTAGTTTGTGACCTATGCGCATTAGATGTTGTGCGCAAGATGCGCAGTTAGAGCCGCGCTCAATGAAGCCATTTGATACGTTGGATACTTGCGCATGCGCAGTGATGTGCGCCCCGCTGTTTAAACGCCATATAGTAAAAAAGATTAAAAAATAAATAAATAAAAGGAAAAAAATAAAATAAAAAAAAAATTCTCCTATCTAATTAAGGCTAATAACCTAGCGTTCCACCCCTAGAGGCAGCCTTAGAAGCACAGGCATTAATGAGATTGATAGATAAAAGGTTACATGTGATCCCAATTGTTTTTAAATTGTTTTTAATTTGTTTCAAGTGTTTTTAATTGGCTTTTTAAATTGTGTTAATTGTTTCAATGATTGTGATTCGATGTGAACTGTGAATGATTAAATGGGACAGTCTAATAGTATATAAGGAAGCAGCAGACATAAGACCAGTGATACCAGCTGAAGAAGCTCTGAGGAGCGAAACGCGTTCTGGTAATATAATTTATGTATTAATAAATTTGTTTTTATTTTAACCACTGCTGCTTCCTGTAACGTGATTTAGAGAAGGTTTTTGGAATTACCTTAATATTCCCATGCGACATCTTGGAGCCAATGCGGCTCATTAACATGTGAGTGTAACCATATATAAGTACCAACTTTACCATTACATTTAAACGATATTGCACTAGATAGTGCGTTGGTATTTTTTTGATCCACTGCAGGGGAAAGCGATTGAAGAACCTTGTTGCGGGTATATGGGCACCTGAATATCTTTTGAAGACCCATAATCGTTATCCATCCTAGAGCCAAGGTTGGGCTCAACAGAATGTGAGTAGGACTACAACCGCTTTGCTTTCTTTTATGGTGAATCGACATACTGCGCTATCTTGCCTCCTCTTCTTTGCAGCAATTTCTTCTCATCTGGAATAGGAGTTTCTTCTGAACGGATTAGAAGACGTTTATTGGACATGTGTAATGATTGACCGTACATCCAGTTCGCTGGCGCTCCATTGACTATCCACAATAAAGCAAAGAATTATGTTTTTTTACGGTGAGAACAATAAAGCTGTGGAATTCTCTGCCTGTTGAGGTGGTTGAGTCAGATTCTGTACAGACATTTAAACAACGTCTAGATGACTTTCTGAAAGAACACAATATTAAGGGTTATAGTTTTCAGTATGTGGATAAAAGCTTCTTGATCCTAGGAAAAATCTGACGCCATCTGGAGTCAGGAAGGATTTTTTCCCAGTATGTTGCATATTTGGAGAGCGTTTCAGAATGGGTTTTTTACCTTCTTTTGGACCAACAGCAGTAGATGATGTGTGAAAGGCTGAACTCGATAGACACACGGCTTTATTTTCAGCCTATGCAACTATGTAGTATCAAACAATAACCATTGGACAATCTATGTGTTGATAAAGAATTAATCTGGGTAATTAAAGTTTCCAGAAGCATTAAAAGTGAAAAATAAAGGATAATAAAACTTAAATGTTGGTCACGTATAACATTATCTATCAGAACTGGACTAAACTAAAGTTAAAATTTGCATTACAAATTCCGATGATTTGGGCAGCAATCAGCTTAAATTTGAGCGTTATGAAAGGAGCGGAGTGATCGACTTTCTAATGTAATTATCATAGAACTGGTATAATGTTCTTATGGCTTCATGAACATACTGTAAAATATCGCTATGAATTATCTGGCATGTGCTGAGAATCCAAAGCCAAAAGCAAGTGTCAATCAAGATGTGAAAGCTGTTAAAACTATAATGCATTCCGTAGTCAAAGTCAATGTTAGTCCTATGCAAATACAGATACTTGATGTTAATCTCAGAATGAGAATTGCTGTTTTACCGCTATGGGACATGTAGATGTCATAGGATGGATACTGATGATCTAAAGAATAATTTTAACATTCTTTTACTAGAATTTATTTCAATTATGAGGATTAAGACTCTGGCAAGACAGTGATGGCGGCACAGGCTGCGTTCACACGCGCACACTGAGTGCGTCCATGTTACCGCACCTCCCTGCATCCGACGCAACTTTGTGACGGCTTGGACGGGGAGGGCCACACAATGCAGCATGTGCACTAGTTGCGCCCACTTCACCGAATGTGATTACGGCCTCTCCGTCAAAAAGCTACGATGGACGTAGGACGTGGGCTACCAAGCGTGATCCTACATACGAGGATCCTGCTTTGTAGGGCTGAGTGTACTAACTGCGCTCGGCTAGGTGGCCAAACGAACGTCCACTCTCATGGATGTTCCTTCAGCTCTCAAAAACACCCTTGTGACCGCAGCCTAAGATAGAATTATGGATTTTTGACATATTATATTTCAGTTAGATCACTAACTCTTGATACACAGACAAAAAAATGAAAATGTATATCACTTCTTGTTGCACTGCAACTAGCCATAAACTAGATAGATAGACAACAATTAAAAAGAATGAGAAGGTAAAAATATGAGAGAAATATCCTCCAACATTCAATTTACCAAGAGAAAGAATGGCATTATGGAAAACAGATTTAGACACCTGTGCAAATCACAAATTTGTTTTTCCTGCAAAGATTTTTAGCGTGCACTTATTTATATATTTTTTACTGACTTCAAATCTCTCTTTACAGATAGATAGATATGAGTAGATATGGGATAGATAGATATGAGTAGATATGGGATAGATAGATATGAGTAGATATGGGATAGATAGAGAGATACTGTAGATAGATAGATAGATAGATATGGGATAGATAGATATGGGATAGATAGATAGATATGGGATAGATAGATATGGGATAGATAGATAGATAGATAGA
>CM019069.1:24579926-24817426 GCA_009667805.1 Leptobrachium leishanense
AATGAATCTTTATTCACTGCTCAAGGGGGCTAAAGTTGTGTCTTTTCGGCTCTAGGCCTTAGTCATGCATGTCTAAGGCCTAGAGCTGAAACGTCAGAGGGATGAGCATGCTCGAAAATAGTTTTACTATCTAAGCTTAGTACTTAGCTTCCCTGGTCCCCTTTCCGGGTTTGGGTCGAAATCCCTACAACCAGGTTCCCGAAAGCCAAAATCCCCATGGCCAACTTCCCTACACAGACAACTCCCTGACGGCCAACTTCCCTGCACGACCAACTTCCCTACACGACCAACTTCCCTACACAGACAACTCCCTGATGGGCAACTTCCAGACATCCAAAATCCCAGCGGCTAAAACTAACCCTACTCCCTAACCCTAGCCCTAACCCCCTAAACCTAACCCTAACCCCCTAAACCTAGTCCTAAACCCCTAAACATAGCCCTAACCCCCTAAACCTAGCCCTAACCCTCACCCCCTAAACCTAGCCCTAACCCCCTAAACCTAGCCCTAACCCTAACCCCTAAACCTAGCCCTAACCCCCTAAACCTAGCCCTTACCCCCTAAATTTAGCCCTAACCTCCCTAAACCTAGCCCTAACCCTAACCCCCTAAACCTAACCCTGACCCCTTAAACCTAGCCCTAACCCCCCTTAACCTAGCCCTAACCCCTCTAAACCTAGCCCTAACCCCCCTAAACCTAGCCCTAACCCCCTTAAACCTAGGGTTAGGGTGTTAGTTTTAGGGTTTGCCGCTGGGATTATGGATGTCTGGAAGTTGGTCGTGTAGGGAAGTTGGGATGTCCGGCACTTGTTGTGTCTGGAAATTGGCCGTCAGGATGTCGGCATTAGGGAACCTGGCTGTAGGGATTTTGTCCGGCACCCCCCCTCTCCATTACTAGGATTCCTAAAGTGTTGTATCTTTGTGTTGTGCTGTGACTTGCACTTGACGTGATGTACTCCCGCCTCCCTTCGGACACCCTCCCTTGCTGCCTCCTTATTGTGACATGTGTAATTTGTTATGCTGTTGACCTGCTCCTGTGTACTGTACGTATGCCTTTTAAATCAATAAACTCAATGTAGCAAAAAAAAAAATTAATTAACGATTTTCCAAAAATCCACTGGTTCCTGGCAATGGATTTTTGGACAATCAGTTGGTAACGAAAGGGTTAATGAGGAGCTAGAGGTGCAGTAAAAGGGTTACAATTACATGATACATATCAAAAAGTGTCAAACCTGATATATTTTATGTGTGCCTGTCTTAAATATTTATGCCCAATAAATGAAACCAAAAAAGTGTCTAACTTATCAAAGTAAACTTACTGAACAGGTTTTACGAGATGTTCTGTTCTCCATTGATACAAATAAGAACGTTGATGATTACACCTCCAAATCGTTCACAGTAATTCCCGTTTCTCTGGACGTCTCAGAGAAATCAGTGGGAAATCAATTACCTTGCAGAAGTGTGACAAGATTTTACAAACCAAGTGAAGTGCAGATATCAAAGGGAATATCAAATTAACCAGTGACAGGGAGATCTTGTTTACCGAAACGCTGATTATTCTGTAAGTATTTATGTGCCGGTATTGCATTTGCCTTTAATCGTACTTAATATGCACTGAAATACAAAATAATAATTACAGAGAATATTTACTTATGTGTTGAGAAGAAGCAGGTGACGTAAGATTGCTGCGGTTTCCTCTGCAGGAACGCAAAAATAATTGGCAAGTTTTTATAACTTTTGGAACTTTTAGGAATCATTGATTAATAAACAAACAGGTCTATTCAAAGAAAGGTGAAACTCAGGAGAATGACTGGAGAAGTGAAAATTGTAGGTAAAAATAGACAAACCAGAAAACTTCTCCCATTTATCTCACTTTCCAAATCTGCTAATTGGTCTAGATCGTTCTCTTCTTCTGCCAATTCACCGGATTTTCACCTTTCTCTCAATAACCCTGAACGTCTTATCATGGGACGTTAGACTAATGTCATTTTTTTGTCTGGAAAGTTGCAAAAATTTGAATCATGTTAACAAGTTAAACTCTTCTAATCTAGTAAACGTAGAAGTGATATTGTTAGTTTAGTCACAATGACCACATTAACAGTCTTGAAAAAAGTCCTCTGTGGGAGTGAAACGTCGATTTTTGTACTAAAACTATAACAAAACGTATAGTTAAAAGACTCCACGAGTGCACGCCTTTGTGATGAGCTGTATGCCCTCGGCGGTGGTCAGCACCGGAGCAATTAGACATGGATATCCTGGCTGCGGGTTCCCTGGTGAATTATATATATATATATATATGTTACGGTTAAAGCCTGGAGTGCGGTTAATCCTAGGATTACCCGGGTAATCCTGATATTACCCAGGTGTCATTAACAAAAGTCTGCAGTGAAATGAAATTTTCGGACTTTACCTGGGTAATCTGCAAAGTAACCAGAGGCCTCTGGGTACCCTGCTCGTCTGCTCTATTTTAACCAGGTAATTCACACATTACCCTAGTGTTGTTGGATAAAGTGTGATTTGCAACGAAACATCGGACTTTATCCGGGTAATCTGCAAAGTATCCAAACGCCTCTGGGTTCTCCGGTTTTCTTGGGTTTTCAGCAGGTTACAGGTGACTGAATTCCGAGGATTACCCGGGTAAAGCTGCAAACTGTTATCTGACTGATAACAAAATTGTGTTCTTTTTGTTATTTTTAATGAAATTGTATCCACAGTCACAAACCACACTAAATAAACATCAGGTTACTCTGTGCATTAACTGTCTGAAAATTAATTTATGAAGATAAAGATATTATATAAAGAGTAACCTGATGTTTATTTAGTTTTATAAATGATATATAAGCACATATGACACATAATAAAGATCATGCAACTCTTTTTCATATAAGAAACATATCCTGTTACTCTGTATATTCATTATATCCGCAATACGTTTTAATGTTTGTCTTTTTGACATTTTCATTGATAATATCCATAGATAATAGCAAAATTCACTGCTACCCATGCGGGGTTGGATGCTCTGCAGATTACCCAGGTGAAGCTGTGGATAGTCTTCAGATTACCCGAGTGAAGCTTCAGACTTGCACATTATCCGAGTAAAGTGCGGATTTTTCAGCTCTTCCAGACTGTTACCCAAGGGCAGTTGGTTAGTCCTAAAATTACCCGGGTAAAGTCCGGAATTTTTATTTTTTTGCAGCTTTACCCAGCGGTTTTGGGTGAAGTCAGGATTACCCGGGGGATCCTTGGATTAACCGCAGTCCTGGCTTTACCCCTAACATATATATGTTACGGGTAAAACCCGAAGTGCGGTCAATCCTAGGATTACCCGGTTAATCCTGACATCACCCAAAACCACTGGGTAAAGCTGCAAAAAAATGAAAATTCCGGACTTTACCCGGATAATGTGCAAGTCTGAAACTTCACCCGGGTAATCTGAGGACTATCCACAGCTTCACCTGGGTAATCTGCAGAGCATCCAACCCCGCTTGGGTAACAGTGAATTTTACTATTATCTATGGATATTATCATCGAAAATGGCAAAAGACAAACATTTAAAATGTATTGAGGATAGAACGAATATACAGAGCGACGGGATATATTTCTCATGTGGAAAAAGGTACGTGATGTTTGTAAACATTGTAATGTAATGTTTGTAAGCATTTAAAGGGTTAAATCTGGAAAATCTCTGTGTTTAAATGAATTTAGCTGCTGTTGTGGTTTTTGTATTGTTTGAATAATATGTTTGTGTGCCCTCTTCTTGTTTTGTTGTATATCATGTTGTCTTGAGATGCACCCGCACTGAAAGCGTAGTTAAGGTTGAGTGCTGCCCCTCTCGTGTATTATATATATATATATATATATGCTTTATATCTAAAAGGATTCCTCAAATACAATTAAGCCACTTTATACTAGTTTATCCTCAATGGGAATCTGTTTTTATTTTTTTCAATAATGTTTTTTATATACTATAGAATTCAAGTACTTCTGTTGTTTAGAGCTGCTCTTTGGCTTTAATGTTGAGAATGTTTATACTTTTTAAGCATCGTAAGTATGTGTTCCACATTTTTGATTATTTAGTATTATTGAAGTGGAATCGGGCTGGAAGATGGTCGCCATTATGAGCCAGGCGGCCATCTTGTTCAGAATATTGGTTCACTTGAAAATAACTAGGTAGATTTCAGTAGAAACTAGAATGAAGCATACATAGAAATTTAGGAATGTGTTAGATTAGCAGAAAAGCAGTTAAAGATTTAGAAAGATCCGGACAGTTCCTGGCACGGAGAGACAGGATGAGAAATAGTTACATCAAGGTCACAAAGGCCTGCAGAGAGACAAAGAGAGCGTAGAAAACAGACCATGTCTTATCTGTGACAAATAAACATAGGCTCTGGGGAGGTGGGCACAGCCCGGATTGAGTGCCGCAACAAATCACGAACTGTCAGACTAACATGAAGTTTGCCAATTTACGGCCAATGTATAGAATGCCTTTGTAATTAACCAAGGGAGGTATTAACCCACGTGGGGTGGGACAGTGTCACCGGGAGGTGGGTTAATTGGGATGTACCTAATTATGTATTCGGGGTATAAGACCCCTTGTCGGGGTGTGTTGGGGGCTCACTATTTGCGATTCAATCCTGTGTGAGCATTCTGTGTGACGACACAATAAAGTTTGCCTTTCCTGAAGAGACTCGTGTTCAGACAATCCTTGCTCGTGTCCGGTCCGGCCTCGTCCCGAGTGAACCTAGCAGATTCCGGTAACATTATAACTATTACAGAGTAGTGTGCTGGCCATATATCTATGTATGTGTAACATGGTTAAATTTCCTCCATATATTGTTTTTAAGTATTGTTTATAGTTGCCATGGCAACTTAGACGCGCTGAGAGTTCTGATTCGTCTTACATATTGACATTGTACGGCCCTTCCCATCACACAGCGTGTCCACCTGATTGAACCAGACGACTTCATTGGTAAGCATTTTCTCTAAGTTTGTGTTTAATCAAGTTTGTGAGCAATATTTGTACCCTTGAAGATGGCTCCTGAGAGAGCCAAAACGTTGGTCATTATTTTAATGCTTTAATAAAGTTTGTTATTTTATTTAATCTAAGTGTGTGCAGCCAGTATCTACAATTTTTTCTATATTATCGTGTTTTTGGTTTGCACCGCTCTGCGATATCAAGATATAATTTCTTTGGCGGTGAAGTTGGAGAAGGAGCTGCGGGAATAAAGGACTTATATATATATATGCAAGTAGCCTCACACTCCACATACTAGATTTTTTTTGTGCTCTGGTGCAAGAATCCAATTGCCTTCCAATATATTCCACAAGTTTCAGACGCACACAGAGGCTTTCCAACCAGTTGTAATGAAAAGGATATTATTTTATTGATACATAGATCGATGTTTCAGTCCCTAGAGGGTCTTTCCTCATCCTGACCCTGAGGAGAGTCCCTCTAGGGACTGAAACGTCGATCTATGTATCAATAAAATAATATCTTTTTTACTACAACTGGTTGGAAAGCCTCTGTGTGCGTCTGATTCTTGTGGAATATAAATATAATCTCTGCTAAAAAAGCCATCTAGTATGTCATGGCATTGATTGGAGGGTTCTGTGTTTAAACAGACCCAGGATGCAAAAAAATTAGATATTGCAGACGTCACTTGTATGCCCTTCCCAGAGTTCTGTGCTGCATATGGGGAATGTAGCACATGAGCTCTGTGAAGCAGTTCTTTGAATTGCTGGGATGCGTAAATGACTTCTGTTATAATAAACTTTATTATTTGCAGTGTGGAGGCTTTTAATCTCATTTTTTTGCCCTTTCTCACCACTGAAATAAGTATATATATATATACATATATAATTTTTAAATAAAAAAAAATATTTGAGTTCCAATAATGAGCAAGTATTAAAGAAAGATGTTGTGTTGACTCTTTGTCTTTTTCACAAAACCTCTATTATTGGTCCTTGATTACAAAGATACAAGATACAATGATTTACTTAGATTTTGCCAAAGCTTTCGACACAGTTCCACACAAAAGGTTACTACTTAAATTAAGAAAAAATGGTCTAGATGAAAATACTTGTTCTTGGATAGAAAACTGGCTAAAAGATAGGGTACAGAGAGTGGTCATAAATGGTACATTTTCAAGATGGACACCAGTGGTAAGTGGTGTCCCTCAGGGGTCTGTTATAGGACCAATACTATTCAATTTATTTATAAATGACCTTGAGATAGGCATTGAAAGTCATGTATCAGTGTTTGCAGATGACACAAAGCTAGGAAAAGTAATACAATGTGAGCAGGATGTTACTTCGCTGCAGAGGGATTTAGATATATTGGGGGACTGGGCACTTAAATGGCAGATGAGATTTAATCTAGATAAATGTAAAGTTATGCACTTTGGAGTGAAGAACACACAAGCAATTTATACCCTAAATGGTACGGAGTTAGGGAAATCCAAGCAGGAGAAGGATTTGGGAATAATCATAGACTTCAAACTAAGTAACAATGTGCAATGTCAAACAGCAGCCGCCAAGGCCAGCAAAGTACTGGCATGCATTAAAAGGGGAGTTCACTCACGGGATGAAAACATAATTTTGCCTCTGTATAAATCAATGGTCAGGCCGCACCTTGAATATGCCGTGCAATTTTGGGCACCTGTCTTAAAAAAAGATATTATATCGTTAGAAAAAGTGCAGAGACGGGCAACTAAATTAATAAGGGGGATGGAAGGGTTAAGTTATGAGGAAAGACTAACAAGCTTAAACCTGTTTAGTTTAGAGAAAAGGCGCCTTAGAGGGGATCTGATAACCTTATATAAATATATACGGGGCCATTATCAACCATTGTCTGATAACCTATTCATTAACAGGACTATACACAGGACAAGGGGTCATCCATTTAGACTGGAAGAAAGAAAATTTAGCTTAAAGCATAGGAAGGGTTATTTTACGGTGAGAACAATCAAGCTGTGGAATTCTCTGCCTGTTGAGGTGGTTGGGTCAGAGTCTGTACAGACTTTTAAAAAACGACTGGATGACTTCCTGCAGACACAGAATATTAAGGGTTATAATATTTAATATGTGGGTAAAAGCTTCTTGATCCAAGGAGAAATCTGACTGCCATTCTGGGGTCAAGAAGGAATTTTTTCCCAGTATGTTGCATATTGGCAAGCATTCAGACTGGGTTTTTTGCCTTCTTTTGGATCAACAGCAGTAGGTTATGTGGGAGAGGCTGAACCCGATGGACGCATGTCTTTTTTCAGCCTATATAACTATGTAACTATGTAACTATGTAAGGTGCACATAGAAAATATAGTAATATAATTGTTACATAACATTGCACAGTCATATCAATTAATCAAAACCACCTAAAAATAATCATGTGATTATCCTGCCATCTTTTTTTTAATCTATATTTATCTTCACTTTTTTTATTGCACTAAAGGACATTTTAGGGCTGACCGGAGGAAATTCTGCAATAAAATAGCATCGTGAGCAAAAAAAAGTACTTTGGCAATGAAAAATATCAAGATATTGCATAAGTTACGGAAAATACGAACACGTGAGGTGCGTCGTGGCTTATGGGTGGTTCTGCACAAGACGTAATGGATGGTGGATGGAAAAGATGTCAAACAATGTTCAGCATTAAGTGGAAGGTTAAACCTACTTGCATTTCGGTTCATTAAACGCAGTTATAGTGCAAATTCCCTCATTCTGACAGTAGTAATCACAAGGGTTCACTTTCTGGTCACAGCGCTGACTTTTAAATCCCACAGAGCATCTGCAGAATTTCAGTAAAATACAACTGCAATGAGTAACCTAGTTTCTTTTTTTCTTTTTCGTTTCAGTCTGTTTAAATGTATTGTACACAATTAACTTTGAAAGCTCGAGTTGGAATGTACTTCTTCATTTCGCTATCAGCCCCAGAATGTCATCACTTTAAGCGTTTTGCTCGTATCTTAATTTTATTAAAAAAGGATCTGTCATCTCACCAGTGATGAACATTGTTCAGAACATTTTGCGCTGAGCACAATAAACATTTTATCCAAGGTTCCGGCAGTATCGCAACTCGCTACAAAGGGATTGGCAAATTAATTAATGCTGGCAACCTTTTTTTTAATTTTGTCATCACCATGGTTTCTGTTATAATAGCCATTTATTTAATGTTAACAAATAAGAATAAGAATCTCCAAAACAAGCATGAGGTTAAAAAGAAGGTGGATGAGTACATTACATTTCATTCTTTATGACTTTGCTCGTTTACAACTAGGAAAGGAAATATAATCGCATATTTGTAAACAGCAGAGTGTTGGTTTTTGTTGGTAGCTCAACAATGGACTATAAGTCGAAACTCCGCACGGGATGACTTTGAGACGCCTTTCCTTATTCTTTTGTGTAAACTCCTCAAATTGTTGTCATTGTGTTATTGGTCTGCCGTTACAAACCTGACAAGAATGAGGAAAAGGCCAGTGGTCGATCTGTTATAAATCTAATGGGATAAGTGCATTTGTAACTTGGTTAACATCCTCTCACCTTGTTGGCCCTTACTATGAGTAACGTCTAAATGGGAAAAAGGCAATTAGCCTTCTGACCTCTGCTCTTTTCATCTTTCCTTAAAGGTAATCTTCCAAAACTATTAAAAATAATACTGATACAACATATCTTACCCTTCATACCTCGGGGTAAAAGAAAACAGAAACATCAAATAAAAAAATGAAAGTATGTTGTTCAACGTTTTTCATTTTCTTTTAATATATATATATATATATATATATCCAACATAACATTATAAAATACAATGACATACCACCAGTATAAAGAATTGAACAATAGCAGATAGCACAATACACTTAGGTGAAGCATAAATTGGGGGAAAAAGATAAACAACTATAGAATCTAGTACATTTGCCTTAAAAACAAAACAAACAAACTCTGCTGTAGTTTACTATATAGACAATCATTACACTGGTGGACCCAGGGACAGATATCTGTAATGTTGACTACCTGCTCATTAAATAAGTTCAAAACTTTGTTTTAAGGTCCTATGTGTTTTCCAGTTCATAATTAAACCCTTCACTACGAAGTTGTTTTCTGTAAATCCACTGCCAGGACCCAGTGTATCTATGGAAGATGACTATTCATTGGAGGTAGAGTAAAAATGTATGTACCTTTCATAAAATGTATTTTAGAGACCACAAGTTTATTCGATAGGCAGATGGCTCCCCTGCTGGCCAAAAAGTGCTACTGCATGTATAATAATACAGCTAGGGCTACGTGTTTCCCCGATCGAAGAAATGGAACTCAAGCAGTTCGAACAGCTTCAGCACCTTGGATGACATGTACAAGGTGCTGAAAACATAGGGACTGTTCTGGAGAATATTTTCAAACAAATAGTGTTTGCAGTAAACTAAATTTCTTTCCATTGCCCTAGAATATGACCAAGTTCGAGTTTACTCTATTTTGGATTCTTGCAGGAGCTTTTGAACATCGAATATACTGGATGGTGGTAGTGAAGAAGGTATAAAAAAGTCCTACACATGGGGCCACTGTACGGCACTTGAAGATGTTTATAGTAATACACTGCACAACGTCTTAGGATGCTGCTGCTGAAACCTCCTCAGATTCCAAACAAGCAGCATACTCAGAACCCAGTGTTTCTTCTCTGTTTTAGCATGGATCTACATTGGTGGCTACAAGATTAATGAGGAAGCAACAGTTTACAGTTTACTCTTTGAATATATCGAGTGGTGGGAACCATAACGAAGATTTGGGCCAGGAATTTCCTAATATATTATTTAATGAATTGTGTTTTCGACTGAACTGTGTTTGTGGTGTAAAAGGAATGCTAGAACAAGTTGATGGTATGGAATGGGTTGATATAAAATACTACCTGGAATTATTGCCCAAAACATTTTTACTACACTTATTTTGGATATTAAAAACAACTACATTTGTATTTATTTTAAATAGTGTATAAAGACCTCAATGTACTAGAAGTCATTTTTTTCATCAAGAAGTACTTGAGGAGGATTCCTACTGGAGAAGACAATATGCCTTGTAGGTGTCAACTTGGAAGTGGGAAAGACGACTTCATGCCTATTCCAAACTCAACGACAAAATAGAATGGCAGAAAGCAATACAGATTGAGTATCCCTTATCCAAAATCTGAAAACATTTTAAGTAGTGACATGACACCAAAAGTGTAGAATTCCAGATCTGACGTCATGTGACAGGGAATATAAGTATTATGTTGGCTTGAGCTGATTTTTATTCTTTTGAGACCAACATTTTGAGGAGTAACTTTTTTAGCTGTCAGAGAGCTTCAGTTTTAATTTTTTTTTTAACTGAGGGCTTCACCTTTTTAAATCGTTATCTTTTGTTAATTACAGAGAGTTTCAATTTTATTAAAATTTTAATTTTTTATCGGAGAGCTTCATCTTTTTAAGTCATCATCTTTTGTTAGTTACAGAGAGCTTCAATTGTATTAAAATTGTATTTATTTTTAACAGAGAACTTCAACTTTAATTTTTATTTTTAAGTTACAGAGAGATTAATTTTTTCAGTTTTTTTATTTTAATTAACAGAGAGCTTCAGTTTTATTAAATTTGTATTAATTTTTTTAACTGACTGCTTCAATTTTTGTAAATCTTTAATTTTTAGCAGACAGAGCTTCAGTTTTTTGAATTTTTATTTTGCAGTGACAGGGAGACTAATTTTTTTAAATCTTTGTTTAATTCTCTTTATCTGACAGACTGAGCTTCAGGTTTTTTTAAATCTCAATTTTTTTAACTGACAGAGCTTCAGTTTTTTTTAAAAAAAATTAAAGTAACAGGAAGCTTCATTTTTTTAAATCTTTAATTTTCTTTAACTAACAGAGAGCTTTCAGATTTTTTTTTACACTATTAAGCCAACATCAAAGTTTGTCCTCATATATTAACCTTTCTAGTTAAAATACTGTATAAAATTCCCTTCAGACTGTGAGTATAAGGTTTATATGAAACATAAATGAATTTTATGTTTAGACTAAAATATCTCTTACAGGTAATTCAAAGAGCTCCGAATTGCTTGAGAAAGGTAACCGAACGCTGAAAATCAGCGTTCGCTTACCTTTCCTGGCCATTCGGCTATCCAGAGAGCAGGCAATTCGCCAAATCCTAGCGAATTGCCTGCACATACGGTGCCTGTTTGGTGCCTGTTCGAGGGCAGTGAAAACCCCATGAAAAAGCACTGCTTCGGCTATTCAGAGAACACAAACTAGCAGTGAAAGGTTCCCGAAATGCCCTGCCATTCAGTGGTTTAATTCGGCAGGTTTATTCAGGAGAATGCCTGTCACGGTGGCCCATGTCCAGGAAAGTGTTGCACCTTCAACCCATGTCCGGGGAAATGTTGCGCCTTCGACCCATGTCCAGGGAAATGTTGCACCTTCGCCCCATGTCCGGGGAAATGTTGCATCTTCGCCCCATGTCCAGGGAAATGTTGTACCTTCGCCCCATGTCCAGGGAAATGTTGCACCTTCGCCCCATGTCCGGGGAAATGTTGCGGCCGTCACAGCAGCTGATATCCAGAAAGCCTTATTCCAGGGTACTGTGTGCTACAGGACAGAGAATGGTGCTGCCCGCGAATCAGACGCAGCATGCAGGAAGGAAAACCAATCGCAGCACATAACCAGCGATCCTATAGCAGAGCAGGGCGTCTCCTCTGAGCACCAATAGGAAGTGCTGTGGCTATATTTAAAGGGCTTCCTTTCTCTTAGCAAGTTGCCCTAGCGTGGTTCCAGTTACGCCTAGTGCCTTGTTATTTCTGAATTTCTATCTGACTGATTTCCTGGTTAATACGACCCCGGCTTGTCTCGACTTCCCTGTATTCTGGCGCCCTGAATTTTGGCATAGTATAAACAGACCTCTATTTCCTTAACCCCTGCCTGTGTGTGTTTTTGTTGGTTTGCTCTGCTTAACCCGGCCATTATTAAGGACCGGCTAGCTAGAGCATTGTGGGTTACTTTATTCTGCAGGTTGTTTTACTTTGCACTCCGCCACTTTCTTTGTGTTCGTCTTTTCCCAGTATTCATTACTAAGGACCGGTTGGTCAGGGTCTGTTGGCTTACAGTCTGCAAGCGGGGTTACCCGATCCTGACAATCCCATAGGCTTCAATGTTAAAAATATTCCCGTTTTAATACAATATCTAGTAAACCGTTTAGTATAAAATTCTGCAGTAAAGAGTCTCTTTATTTATAGATTTTTTTAGGATATTTTAAGCATTTTTCTGAATATTTTTTTTTTTTTTTAAAAGTCCGATTTTTTTTTTTTAAGTTTACTTATCTTTTCTGTAACAGCCCTCTTTATTATGATTCCCTGGACCTCATATGCAAATTTCAGACATTTTCGCTCAGTAGTTTCTTTGCAAACAGCGCTTCATTTTCAAACAATCATACAAACTGTTTTGCTAATTTATTCACTGCCTCGTCTGTGGTCTCGGCTGCTTCGCTGTGTGTGATCGGCTCCTGCTCGGGTTTTTTGACGGGTTAATCCAGATGTTTTTGAGGGTTTCAGCATGCATTCGGTGGGTTTTGCGGTTCGTTTTCGTCGGGTTTGCCGCAGCTTTTCCCTGCAATTCGGGGACCCTGTGGTGCTTGCTGAATACACGGCAGGGTCACCGAAATGGGATCAGCAAAAGGAACCGAATTGAAGAGAACGAAAAGTTACCGAACATGCTGTGACTTTTCGAATCTCTTTGAATTACCCTGTTAGTTATAGACAAATATTCCTAAATATGAAAAAAAAAACAAATTCAAAGCACTTCTGTTCCTGAGCATTTCAGATAAGGGATACTCAACCTGTACATTCCATGGGAAAATACTGGAATACTTTCTATCCACGAGTGCACTTATTATTTGCTCAATACAGTAATTAATCTGTATTTTTTGAGCTGCTACTTGTTATCCGAGATAGTCGACACTAACAGTATATCATGATGAGTGTCAAATTAAAGGTTGTATTTTCTCTAATCACACACTTATTCTATATATTTATTATTACTTTCCGCGTTACTGTAATCAGTGTTTTATTATACGGATTTTTACAAGCATATAATTAATGAAAACAGACACTTAACACAATAAGGGAAAATTAGAAATGGACAGTTGTTACAAATATAGATTCAGTGAAAGTGATACTTGTTAAGTTCGATTACTAATAATTAGAATTATAATGCTGCATTCGTCTTGAACCCTGTAATTCTGACACGAATATACAAAGAAGCAGAAGAGCGAATAACAGAATCAAAGCCTTATTAAATAGTTACGCAGGTCTTTTTTATTTTTTTATTTTTTTTATTATCAGGGATGATTACCACCAGGAGATACATTGTCACAAATAATACTCACATACAGACAGGTACGTTCGTCTCCGGGTCCAGCTGACAAGTGCCCCCATTATAGCAGTAGCCGTCACATAACTGACAGCTTGAAGCGATCCTTCCGTTAGTGCAGCTGTGATGACAAACAGAATATGATGTAATTATTCTCCAAACCGTGAAATTCTAAAGACGATCTAAACTCTCCGAGTAAATATTTAGTCTGATCACACGTAAAAAAAAATGCAACTGACTGAAAACACTATCGATATGGAAGGTCACCCTCTGGCAATATTTTATTTTTTTTTAAACAGCGTGACAGCAAACATATTTTTTTTTTCGTCTTAGGCTATTATGTTTGCAAACTGTTAGCTCAGATAAACAAGGCGAGGCTAACATTTACTTATGCCGTACAAATATCTAGCAGAGATTCTCGAGAGACAAACCATCACAATTTACATCTCCTATCTGCTTTCTATCCGTGCGGGGGCAAACCAAACATGTGGCGAGACACGCGAGAGAAATTAATGTGGAGATCTCATCTTCTCTGGTTTTAATCCCTCAGTGTAATGAACAAAATATACAGGGTTATTCAGTCACCGACCCGCGGCCGCCATACGCGTCCGAAAAACCACTGCAAAACCGCCAAATCGATCGGAAAAAAGGACAAAAAAAAACACTGAATCGATCTGAAAATTCCAAATAACAGCAAATAACCACCGAATGCATCCGAAAACATGCCTAATCTATATGAAAAAAGCTGCCGAATAGACCGCCGAAAAACCGCCAAACAAGGGCAAAAAAAGAAACAACGCAACTTTTAAAAAGAGTTCTTATTTTAAAAAATACTGCATGAAAATGTCTGGAATTAACATATAAGGTTCTATGAATAATAATAAAAAGGTCTGTTACAGAAAAAAAAATCCTGCCATTTAAAGAAAAAATAAATAAATTAATCGGAAAATGAAATTTCGCTGAAAAAATCCTGAAAAATGCCTGAAAAATCCCAAAAAATTTGATTTTTGCTGCAAATGAAAAGAATAAATGGTTGAATAAATATTTACAAAAAACAGGGAATTTTTTTGGCCTATACTTGGCCAATTGCCAGTTTTTTGAATAGCCGAATGGCCACGAAATTGCACCGCACGGGGAAATTCACTGTTCAGTACTGGGGTGGTGCGTTAGTGCTGCCCCCAGCTTCTGCGAGCCTAGCGGCCGCTATGGGGCGGGCTGCTGGACTCAGCACCTGACCCACAATCTGATCGTGAAACTGGGACACAAAGGAGAAGTTTATTGATCGCTAATTTTTCCCTTTAGCGTTCTGGTTTTAGCGAGGGGCAGCCAATAGTGCCCTATGTGTCTCCAATATTTTGTGTTGCAACCCCCCTCCCCCACAGTATCTTTACAGCACTTGTTCCTCACGGTGTGGCATAGGACATAGAATGGAGTCTATGGGTCAGATCTCAAAAAGAACTACTCATAAGTATTGTGTGTGTGTGTGTGTGTGTGTGTGTGTTTGTGTGATGTATGCAAAGGAAAACACCAGTGGGTAGATTAAAGTGCTGGAAGCTCACTATCATATCTCATTCAGCTTCCATCTCTTATCTCAGGTAGAAAAGACACCACAATAGATCCCCTGCAACCTTATCTAAACACCCAGCCAGCTCCCCATTGACTCTTCACTACTCTTTTATCCTATACCGCCGCTGTAAAGTGAGACTTGCCATATGATTTTGATAAATGTTGCAACATGAGAAAAATCCACATAATGAAAACAGGAGATAAAAACCTATCTTTATTTTTGCTTTTAACCTGGAATTATTTCAAAGAAAGGAAAAGAAACAGCAGCCTGTGTTATAGAAGATGTATATATATATATATAATGTGTTTTGTTTATAACGCACAAGTCATCCAGTGACAGCTTATGTTAGTGGTAGTGTCCCTTTAACAGAAGTTACTCCTGCACTGCTCGGTGTGAGGTCCAGAGCAGCTGTTGACATGAGTGTGAGGAAGGGGGAAAGCTGAGTGTCCTGAGCCACCAGATGTCTATATCATCCCTTGACAGTTTGATGCAGAGCTCTGCTGCAGCTCCGTACATTGGGCCGTGCAGATGCTTTGAAGTTGATTTAGCTGCTGACGTGGGGAACTCGAAAAACACTCACAAAGGTTAAAGGGATACTTTCCTGTAAACAGAGTTCCCCTTTTTTGTTCCTAAATAATTGGGCAGATACTGCTGACAGCCTCTGCACAAATATACCGTATTTTTCGCTCCATAAGACGCACTTTTCTCCCCCCAAAAAGTGGGGGGAAAAGTGGGTGCGTCTTATGGAGCGAATATGCCTCAGCTCACCTGCCGCCGCCGCGTTCGTCTCCCTCTGAGCATGCGTCCGGCGACAGGAAGCTTGGGCACTTGCCTGGGGGAGCCACGTGACCGCGATCTCGCAAGATCGCGGTCACGTGGCTCCCCCAGGCGAGTGCCCAAGCTTCCTGCCGCCGGACACACGCTCAGAGGGAGATGAACGCGGCGGCGGCGGTGGCAGGTGAGCTGAGGCACATCCATGAGCTGCTGGGGCACATCCATGAGCTGCTGGGGCACATCCATGAGCTGCTGGGGCACATCCATGAGCTGCTGGGGCACATCCATGTGTGAGCTGGGGCAAATCCATGAGCTGGAGCAGTATATCCATGAGCTGGGGCAGTAAATCCATGTGTGAGCTGGGGCATTATCCATGTGCTGGGGCATTATCCATGAGCTGGTGCATATTCATGAGCTGGTGCATATCCATGTGTGAGCTGGGGCAAATCCATGTGTGAGCTGGGGCAAATCCATGTGTGAGCTGGGGCAAATCCATGTGTGAGCTGGGGCATATCCATGAGCTGGGGCATATCCATGAGCTGGGGCAAATCCATGTGTGAGCTGGGGCATTATCCATGTGTGAGCTGGGGCATATCCATGTGTGAGCTGGGGCAAATCCATGTGTGAGCTGGGGCAAATCCATGTGTGAGCTGGGGCATATCCATGTGTGAGCTGGGGCAAATCCATGTGTGAGCTGGGGCAAATCCATGTGTGAGCTGGGGCATATCCATGAGCTGGGGCAAATCCATGTGTGAGCTGGGGCATATCCATGTGTGAGCTGGGGCAAATCCATGAGCTGGGGGACAGTATCCATGAGCTGGGGAAAAATCCATGAGAGGAGCTGGGGCAAATCCATGAGAGGAGCTGGGGCAATATCCATTATTACACTATTTGATTCAGAATATTTATTTTCCTGTTTTCCTCCTCTAAAAACTAGGTGCGTCTTATGGTCAGGTGCGTCTTATGGAGCGAAAAATACAGTATGTATAAATATATGTATTTTATAACTGTAGGTAAATTTACTCATCTTTTGTCCCTTTCCACGCGCAGCTCCTCCTCTTCAGCTCAGGGACTCCCGAAACCAGAAATCCCTGAAGCTCCTCTGCACAATTTCAGACCCCATGCAATGATTGTACCATAGGGACCACAAGTTGTGCAGCGCTAGGGACCTGCGCACTTTACATACGGACGTTCCATAGCATCTGCACAGACAAATGGATCAGAGCTTCACGCGCATGCACAGATCTGATCCATCGGCTCTCTGTCTGAGACCATTCACTAACGCGGGCAGCCTCAGCGAGAGCGACGTCGCCAGGATCTATACTTGCTGACGTAACTGGGTGACCAGCAGCTGGGAAACTCAAAATCCCGGCTGCTGGTGACGCTGGGTGGGTTGGAGGAAACTCCTCCACTTCATCTGCGATTCTGCATGATTAGGGGTGCTGAGGGGAGTACTCCTCACATCCTGTCCACTTTAAAAAAGATAAAAATCCTGACTTACATAAAATGTGAGCCCTGATTTAACTGATGGTTAAAATGAATAGACATTTTTTGTCCATATAATCTGTAAAAAGTACAAAAATTTATATTTTAGAGATTTATAGTAATTATGTAAAGTAAAAACGTGCCTATTTTCATGAAGAAAACATCACGGATGTGTGAGCAGCTCAAAACATAGACCTCTTAATGGATAATTAGTGTTTGGCTTAAACCTTAACACCGAGACGCATAGAACAAGGAACCATGGAAACAGCATGAGCGGTGTATGTCAGAGCTATACTGAAATGGATAAAATCACACAAAAAAAAATGAGCAGAGTGCGCTGGGTGTCTATTAAGTGAAGTAACACATGTAACAGATTATTGAGGTGTTGTCCAGATTAGCAATGCTCCGGTTTAAAAGATATGCACTTTGAAAAAGACCCAAAGGTCGAAACGCGTTAGTGCTTTTTGTATTTGATTTTATATGGTGTAATAAACCTTACCAGCTAAATCGAGCTGAGGGGGTGCAATCTTTGACCCCATTGGAGCTCATCATTGGCCTGACCGATACCAGGGTGGATTTCACATTGTTAGTGAGAATCTTGATCAACATTCTAGATCTTGGGCCCTCTATTACATTCTTCACGCAAAAACGCATGCAGAACGCGTGAATTTTTGCGTGAAGCGTACGTTAACGCGCGTAAATCAACGCTGGTATTACAATCCTCACACATTTTCTCATCCATCAAAAAATAACGCACGTAAAACGGACGCGCAAAACGAACGCAGCAACGTTTCGCGCAGAAATCAGTGTGCGGACTGTTTTTTCACATGATTCAGCCAATCAGAATTAAGAACCACAACTGTCTCACGTTAAGTTTTTGTGCCTGTCAAAGTCAATCTGAGTATATATGCTGCAGCAATAAAAAAACACACACAACTTCTCCATTTTATTGGTTTGGTATCTGTAGAATGTGTAACTATACTTTGCTGCGTATTGTTTTTTTGGGCTGGTGTATTTGGTTTCGGCAGGTTGATAGAATTTGCCATTAACACCAGCTTTTAGGAGTTGCTAAAATTATGCGCGCAAAGGCTGTGCGTTACTAACTGCGCATAGATTGTAATACCATCCGTGTACCAGCGCTCAAACGCATTTGCGCTCACAATGTTAAGTATAGGACGTGCTCGCGCAGGTTCACCTACGGTAGACATATACGCGCGTTTGTTGTGCTGAGATTGTAATACAACGTTCTGCGCAAAGGGTTTTGTCCCTCTAGTTAATGCATTTTTGCGCGGGCGCAAACGTATGCGCGAAGAATGTAATAGGCCCCTTATGTGCAAATATAGTTTAGAGCCGGCTCACATGGCTCTTGAAAAAGTGATTTGGACTATGCTCATTTTGTGTGTGTGTGATCAGAAAGCTAAGATGTACTGCACAATGTATGCCGTATCTTTTACAGTATATTCTAGGACACAGAACTATACTTGGACATTTGCGAGCGCAAGTACTCTATCTGCTCCAATATTCTTTTTGTGTACACACTGTGGGAGTGAGCATATACGGGACTTGTCTATTCATTTACATCTGATCTGCACCTGTTGTCACCTTGTTTGTATACTGTAAAAACCTGTTCTAATCGCAAGCATTTTTGACAAATATAAGCATGTAAATATGAGATGATCATAGTTCATGAGTCAGGCGGTCGATCTAATAACAATTCTTTAGATTCAAAAAACACGTCGCCTTTGATAATGTAGCGTAACAGGTATAAACGAGGATACTTGTGCTGTTATTTTCATTTTATTTGCTTTTTTTTGGCTCTGAGTTGCCAGAAAACATTTTGGGTACTACTCCATAGTGAACTCTAACATTAACGTGTGTTTAACGCATGCCCCCCAGATTACTTTCCTGAAACTAACCCATAGAAAATCACTTAGCGCATCGGTTTTTGGCTATGACGCACACCAGGTAAATAACCAATGAGCATAAATGTTCTTGGCCAAGGTGCATTCCAAGCTTTAAACCCCACCAGGTTCAGGACAAATACTGCCCTTGGTCAGCCTCATGGATATGACATACATGGTGCCTTTCCTTGGAATCGTATGGTTAGATTGCAGAGATGAAAGCAGCGTCAAAAAAATGATATAGTAAAAAAGAAGACGAGCCAATTCGACCATGGACTCTTTGAACGCCAGCCCGATTCGACCATGGCTGAATTTTGAAGGTCCGAATTCTGATACTGTCAAACTCAATGCTCTAGGCCGAAATGGAACATCTTTTTCTATAGCTTGTCTTTGGGCTCTGTCCCTCATCTCTGGTCACACTCTTCAGGCCAGTGTTTGGCCCATGTCTGTCCCTAGTATCACATGTCTAGCACGAGATGCAGATACCCAGCAGGATGACACAGAGGACTATATGAGTATGACATATCTCTAAAGAGTTGTACATCAGGAATATGTGGAAGCATTCAAAGCTCTCCTTTTATCCCCATGCATGTCCATCTTTTCCGAAAAACTGATTTGTGTTAGAGAACCATATGTGAGACAATTGCACTAATTATTGTATCTCTCACTATCCCTACTAATCGGATTGGAGCAGGACCCTTGGCTTTGTTTAATAATGACTTTTCCATCAAGTCAGCTACTCATGTTTTTAAGAATACATCCAGCCAGCAGTAGGCTCACAATGTGGTAGATTTCAGCTGTCTGTGGCTCTAGGTATTTTTATACTCCATATATAAATATAGATAGAACATGTCATGGGTTCTTCATACTCCGAATAAAGGACAATTAGGGAGAGCTTTCTTTCTTATTTGAAGTGCATGCTGTATATATAAGTAGTGTTACACAGGATTTTCAAGAGCCCTTCAAGTCCTGGCTTTATCTCTTCAAGGAAAATCATTTCAATTGTCTTAAACAATTAGAACGTATCCATGAGTGTGACATTATAATGAATTCTGCTTTACACAAAAATATAATGGTATTGTAAAAAATTATTTATATACCTTCTTCCGTTAACACCGCATTGCTTTGGTACAACTTACACAATGTTAAGACAGTCGCAGTCGCTCACTTACTGTATTTTATTTCCATTCACGTAACAAAACCAATAACTCACTGATCAAGATACCTACTAGCACTCATCAGCTTCGATTTACTCTTATTTAACAGTGGCTCTAGAATCCAGAGGAGACTTTCCAAAAGGGAAGTCGCAGATAAATAAAAGTTTGATATTCAATAAGATCCACAGTAGACATGTGCACAGCCCAAAATGTTAGTTTTTTTAATGTCTGAAAATTTCTAAATCCCAAATTTTCAGAATTCAGAAATATTTAAATTTAACAATTTGGATCGATCCAAAATTTGAGGCAAATCTGAAAAATTCAGAAATTTTTTGTAATTTTGCAAGTTTGGGTATTTTTAGCCCTATACCTCCCTCTATAATGCTACCCCACCCCTTCAAAACTCTTTACCTAATCAAACCATTCTCCTTTATACTACCCTATATACTCCGCTCTACACCCCCAAATGTATGTTAGTATTAGCATTTGGGTTAGGGTTAGAGTTAGGTATGGGTTGCTATGAAAGTTAGGGTCACTGTTAGCCTTACTGGTCCTGTTTGTGTTATTCTTAAAGAATAGGGTTATTACAGATATTGTTTATGCTTGTATTGGGATTAGGTTTAGGGTTATTTTGAGGATTTGGTTACAGTTAGGGTTAGGAGCACTGTTAGGCTAGGGTCAGACGAACGCATTTTTCACGTCTACTGTCAAAAAGTGCGTTGATGCGTCCAACGCTTTTTTTTACGGAAGACAAGATAGCGGTCATACGATCCGCAATTTCGGCCGTGATTTTTTACGGATCGAAACCAGGAAACTTTGGGTGTCTGGACATTATGTTGGCTGGACATGAGCAGCATTTGACATCTCCTATTCACGCACACACGCCGCTATGCGGACGCAGCGGACGCAGCGCACTCTGTACATCAGTACTAGTGGTTCGACGATCTTGCGAAAATGCGTTTGTTTGCCGCTTGCGTTGCACGGCCGAACTTTCGTGCGGCCATACTTCGTGTGTGGGCCTGCGCTGGACGTCATTTGCTGCTACCACGGCCGTAATAAAATGCGCCTAAGCACACGTTCGCACTGCATTCATCTGACCCCAGCCTAAGACTTACTGCTTTTGTTTGTGTTAGGGTTACAGTTATTGTTTATGTTATGATTAGGGTTAGGGTTATTTTGAGGATTTGGTTACAGTTAGAGTTAGGAGCACTGTTAGATTCACTGCTTTTGTTTGTGTTAAGGTTACAGTTATTGTTTATGTTATGATTAGGGTTATTTTGAGGATTTTGATTACAGTTAGGTTAGGAGCACTGTTAGATTTACTGCTTTTGTTTGTGTTAGTGTTACAGTTATTGTTTATGTTATGATTAGGGTTAGGGTTATTTTGAGGATTTGGTTACAGTTAGAGTTAGGAGCACTGTTAGATTCACTGCTTTTGTTTGTGTTTGGGTTACAGTTTCTTGTTTATGTTTGTGTTAGGATTGGGGTTAGAGTTATTTCGAGGAGATGTTACTGTTAGGATTAAGAGCACTGTTAAATTTATTGGAGCTGCTTGTGCTTAGGTTACAGTTACCATTTATGTTTGCATTAGGGTTAGGATCACTATAGCACAAAAGTGAAATTTTTTCAGTTAATTAAATTATTTCAAATCGATCTGAAAATTGATTCAATCAATTTTTTTTTCATTTTCAGCTAATTCAGTACTTCAGTGATTCAGAATTTCAGGTTCTCCTGGATTTCTGAAATCTCAATATTTTGCGTGAAAATCAATTGAGACAAAAAAGACGACATGTACATAATCTACAGATTAAAATGAAAGCAGTGATGTTATCGTCCATTCCTTACGTATAGGTGATCTCACAAGAGATCAAATTTAAGGTTAAATTCTCCATGACAAAAGAGCAATAGCGATAAAAATACTCAACTACTCAAACATTAGCCCAAAATCACAGAATAATTCCCAATAAATCAGTGAACCCTAAGACATTGCAAACTCAGAACTGCCGAAGTTTGAATGTTACAGCTATAATAAACGTTGCGTATATCACCATAGGCAGCACCTAGTTTGTTCCACATTCGCCAGCCCATTAGGATGTCCTAATATTGAATGGTGATATTTTGTGGCTATTACTAACATATGCATTGAGGGCAGCATATTGTATTTTTAGACAATACTGCCCACTGATCTTATTATAATATTCCGGGTCTTATTTGTTGTAGCAAGAAGCAAAACTAAAATAATGTAAGCAATTATCATATGGATAAAAACATGTAGAACTTACAGAAATCTTACTGGCTAGTGAAACATTTATACACATCTTGCCATCCAGTATATAGAACACAGATCCAAAACAAACCCCCTTCAAAAGTGGACTCACTCTAGAGAATAAAACAAGTGCGCAGTGGCAAGCTCCATCGTATTCACACTCGGTTCATCTTGGCAAAATCCACTGAAGCAGAAAGTACTAAAATTTATTTTAAAAGAGCATTGGATGTGAGTTTCTGTCTCTCTGGATGTTTCAAACACATCGAGTAGAACATTCTAAAACTGCTGTTTCAAACAATATTTATTTGTAGAAAAATGTAATGTTTGCTCTCATTTTGACAAGATGTGACATACAGTTACACAAAATCCTTTAATTTTAAGGCAACGTCGAAAAAAAGAACTACCGGCAATGAAGCAAAATATATCTTATCTAGCTGTCAGTCAATCTGTCAATCTATACCTCTTTGTATCTATCAATATGTCTACCTATTAGTCTCAGAGAATTTGATTTAACAGCATTTTTATTACATTTACATTACATTATTATTGGTAGTTGTGTCATCCATGGTTTCAATTTGTTTCTGTTTTCTTTTGTACAGTTTTGCAGATGTCCTTGGATGATTTTGAGACAACTATTATTTTTGAGATGTCCCAAATTGGATTTATTTACATAGAAACATAGAAAATGTCGGCAGATAAGAACCTTTCGGCCCATCTAGTCTGCCCAATTACATGGATACTTTACCTGGATTTATCTTTTGTTTAGGATAGCCTTATGCCTATCCCATGCCTGCTTAACCCCTTAACGCCGCAGGACGTACATTTACGTCCTGCATTAGGCGGGCTTTGACGCCGCAGGACGTAAATGTACGTCCTCGGCGTTTAGAGCCCCCCCGGGAGATACTCACCTTCTCCGGTCGCTCCCACGCTGTTCTTACTCCCCCGGAGTCAGATCAGTGTGATCCCTCCTCCGGCGTTGTGACGTCATCGCGCCGGTGGCGCGATGACGTCAGTTTCAGGCGTCCCCCCCCCCCCGCCGGAGCAGGGGAAGCGCCTGGAGGGGAGGGGAGGGATCCTTCGGATCCCTCTATCTCCCGATCGCCTGGTCCCCGGCGGCTGTGGCCAGCATCGCTGGAAGGGTCACAGCCTGACCTTTCCAGCGATGTATGGGGGGTTAACCCCTTAGTTGCCAGGTCGCGACCGGGCACTAATTTGTGCCCGATCGCGGCCTATTTCCGGTGGTGGCCGCCATCTTGGATGGCAGCCCCCACCTCTGGGTCACCCCCCGGTCAACTGACTCATCGCGCCATGCGCGATGATGTCAGTTAACCGGGAACCCCCTAGCTGCAAAGGGATTTCCTATGGAAATCCCTTGCAGGAGATAGGGGGGTTCTTTGAACCCCTTTATCTCCTGATCGGTGGCAGCTAGGGGGTCATGGCTGATATTGCTGGAAAGGCCAGAGCATGGCCTTTCCAATGATATCAAACATGACCATGGTAAAAGTGAAATAAAAGTGTAAAAAATAAAAATAATAAAAAAATAATAAATTAAATAATAAAAAAATAATAAATATAATAATAAAAAAAATTTTGTTTTTTTTACTGCAGCACTATTGTTCACATTTCAATTATAATGTGAACAATGATGCTTCACTAATGATTTTTTTTTTGGGGGGTTTAGCTAAAATCACGCAATTTCTCCCCAAAAAAAAAATGGGTTCACCGTTCTAATTTTTTTAACAAATCTACCCAATAGAATATGACCGCAGAGCCTCGGATAATAAAATTAAAAAAAAAAACACTTTACACACTGTGGAAGATTGAAATTTTATTGAAAATTCAAATTTTTTGACATTTTTTGTTATAGCATTTTGGCAGGGCATGACATATACATATAATAATGATATATTATTAATCTGCCGAGTCTGACGGAAAGAACGATATATAATTTGTCTGGGTGGTATAAGAATACGTGACTTAAAAATGGTCAAAATGAGCTCGGCAAACTTCTACTTCCGAAACAGCGCCGAAGTTGTAAAATTACTCCCGTCCTTAAGGGGTTAAATTCAATTACTGTTTTGGCCTCTACCACTTCTACTGGAAGACTGTTCCATGTATCCACCACCCTCTTAGTAAAATAATGCTTCCTGATGTTACTTTTAAACCTTTGCCCCTCTAATCTAAGACTATGTCCTCTTGTTTTGCTACTTTGTTTCCTTTTAAATATACTCCCTTCCTCTACCTTGTGGATTCCCTTTACGTATTTAAATGTTTCTATCATATCTCCTCTGTCTCGTCTTTTTTCCAAGCTGTACATGTTAAGATCATTAACCATTTCCTGGTAACTTTTCTCCTTCAAGCCGTACACCATTTTAGTAGCCCTTCTCTGAACTCTCTCTAAGACGTCTATATCTTTACGATTTCACTGCTTGTCCCTTTAGTCTTTTGTTACATGCATTTGCACATATTAATAAAGATTTAATTTTGTTGTTGATTTTTCTCTGAAGCACCACATATTATTATTACTGATTTAGATATTTTATATATTATTATCAGCAATGTGTAATCTATTGGTACTGTAATTAATGATGTTTAACACTTTTTTATTGACATATGTATATTATAGGATTAATTGCATTGCTAGGATATAATGGCTCCACTATTTGATATCCTATATGGCCTTACCATTGTTTAATTAATTAAATGATTAATTGTTTTAGATTCCATACTTATGGGACATGGACCTTTAGGCTTGATAATGACTCATAATGAGTCAAAATATTGCCTGGACTATTAAAGTGGAATAAATCTCCTTTAATTTAATCCTGGAGTTACGTTGTCAATATTGTTTTTTTTTTATATTACCTATCGATTTTAGGCAGGTTTTAAAATGCAAAAAATTAGCTGCTTACTTCATCAGATGAACCATACCTATAGAAACCAAATTCCTTATTGAAAGTGGTTGACAGGCTATGGCTCAGTGTCCCAGGTGTAATTTTTCGATGGAGAATAGGAAGAATACAAAGTTGGCCATTTATACCAAGGGGCTCAATTTTATGTTATCTTTGAACAAGGAGAACTAGATCATTACCCACTCAGTGCCCAACGAGCCGGGCACCACTGCAACTAAACCTCCATCGGGAGCCATAACGATGGAGAAAATTAAGAATGGCCTGGAATGAGAGGACGTCAAACTATCAGGACTGGTGGTGATATCATTGGTGGACTACTTTCAGAATATTTTGATTTTATATACATGGTATGCTTTGTTTGTGCCAGAGACATTGAGGACTCATTTTGGCTTTTTGCTATCCGGGTATATGCAGCGCACACACTACACTAATGAGGTCCTCAGCCAGGTGCCTTGCAGACCAGGGAGGCCCAAGCCCCTATTAATATATTGGAAACAATAAAGATGGATCAGGCCCTTAGGTGAAGGAGCAATATGGTGGTTTCGTACTCCAGGCAAAAGATCCCAAACAACGTTTTGTCCCCTTTCGGGAGCCTTGCTTCAGATAGGAGCTGAAACATTGTGTCTGTATAAAAGATCACCATATTGAACTTTCACCTGAGAGCCTGGTCCATGTTTATTGTTCTGTTTTTGGCTTTTTAATGCTTTCACTATTGAGTGGCTTTCCATAAATCCATTGGCAAGAACCAGGGGCCATTTTTGGAAATGAAAAAAAATCCTTTCGAGACACAGACATTTAGCTCCCTCCATCATTTTCATTATCTTGCATTCAGACTGTAGTTACTGTATTTTCTAGGCAGAGGGCTTCATCCACTGGGAAATACTAGATATAGCAACGTGGCTGTCAACAAGGGTCTGTGACAGTAGAACTTTAATCAGCAGCTACAGCTAGATTAGGATTCGGAGCTGTATTCTTTTCACTGTATTAGGTGGCCAAACAAAAATGTTACTGGACAACCTATTGATGATGTTTGGAGCCACCGTACTGTTTTAGCATCAAATCCCTCACGTCATATCAAAAATCTTCAGAACCGCATATTCTACAGAATTAAAACTTGCTTTATGTAATGTCATCTAGACTCAGTATTGCTCAAGAGGAGATGCTTGGTCACATGGTTTGGCCGCCTCATTGAGTTTGAAAGAAAAAAATTAAAGAAAACATTTAAAGTGAACGATTTCATTTTTCACGCTTATTTTTCACACTTATTCACTTATCTTCTCTTTACCAAGTTCTGTGACTTTCCTTTTCTGGACTTCTCTTGCTCTGTTAAGTGTTTTACTGTGGCATTTTTAATGTAAAACCTTCCTCATATTCTATTTTTTCCCCTGTGTTTTAGTCAGTTGCAGTTAAGAAGATCACTTTTAATAGTTTGAGGGTTGACTCGCGGTAGCTCTTTGTCGACTGCGAACCAGAACTTGTAATTTCCCATGAGCATTCCCTCCACGTTGTGGATCTTCATGAAAGTTAGGATCTGCAAGTACTCAAAATAGAGTTTAACTCTTGTATTTCTATGTGAATGTAGATCAATTTTGTAATGTCAGTTGGGTGAACCACCACTTGTTTAACCTCAAAATGTATACAATAAGTGAACGCAGACTTACTTGCATGCAATGTCATAACTGTTCTTATCGATAATGCAGAGACCACCACGACATCTTAGACATTTGTCCACTTCACATTTGGGTCCTTCGTACCTCACAGGACAAACGCATTCAACGCTTCCATCGCTGCCAATAGTGCAGGACTCTGAGTTTACACAGTAATGGTGACACACATCTGGAGGATAGAGGGAAATGTTTTACTTGGTTTTGTGCTTTTATTTTTATGGTTGATACATTGTTTTTATATCTTACAGAGATAAAACAAATTAAAAGTTGATAATAGTGTCAAAACAGAATGTTATATCTCATCATTGCTTGCCATTCAGAAATGAATGGCCAGAAGAATGTTTTGTGTTAACATTGACAAAGAAACGAAAACATACTAAAGCTCATTCTCTGATCAACACAATGCCACATCAATGCATAAGGTAAACACTCAAAGATTGTTCTTTACCGAAGTTAAAGCACTTGCTGCTACTAGGGTCTTGTTGCCCTTTGAGACAAATACCCAAACAAAGGATCGGTTTTCATATTTGCTTAAGAGAAACAATTTTGTCACATAAGAATATGTGGAATCGTTTTGCATAATTATTTGTCTTTCATTGTGACAGTAAATTTTATATAATATGTATGTTTTTCACCATTTTCCTTCTGCTGGCTCTAAATGCTCACAAATATCCAAGAAGCCTTTATAGCATCATTATGATATTGTGTATTTATCCAGTTCCAGTCAAACTGATTACAATGGTTATTACTGTTTCTACGCCAGACAATTGTGACCAAGTCAGTTTTTTCTTTCAGATAGAACGATTCATCTCTCTGTGTCTAAGCGAACAGGGAAGGGATAGATTTACTCAGCTCTTATTTTCAGCAACACAAAATAAATGATCACCTGTTGCATGTGTGTTCCGGCAACTCTGAAACACAATGAGCACTTTGTTTTATTTCCAAAGCTTTGTCTATGGCGTTATTCGGATTTAATCTTTTTTTGCAGAATATAAAAGCACTGACCTGCAGGATTCCAAAATACTACTAAGAATGCATTGAATAGGACGAAGTATAAAGGATTGTTGAGACATAAACGTAAGAAAATGAATCATATAGGCATTTTCCAGAATTGGTTAACCTTTTCACTGCCAACAGCAAGGGATTTGGAGTAAAAGAAGATTAGAGGGACATTAAAGGTTATAGTTTATTATACAGGTTGTGCACCCCTTATCCGGAATGCTAGGGATCCGGAGACGTCCAGATTTCATATTCTTCTGTATTTTGTAATCTGGAAGAATCAGAAGTTGGAGGGAGGGGGATTCAGCAAGGAAACTGCAATACATTCCCTGCTGCAGCACCAGCAGAAAGATGCTGAGCAGCCTTTTTTGATGGACACGCTGAACAGCGCTACCATGTCTCTATGCAGCATGTCACACGCTGGAGCTGTCCAGAGTCTCCCAGTCTTCCATTGGATAATTACTGCAGTGAACAATATGTTTCAGCATAAAATGAGGTCATGTGACTCCCTGAATTTACTGAATGAGCAGGTTTTTCCATCAATGGGTTTTTTCTCCCCTGATGGCACAGCTGGCATATTCCAAGATGGCAATGCCAGGATTCATTGGGCTCAAATTGTGCAAGAGTGGTTCCGGGAGCATGAGACATCATTTTCACACTTGGATTGGCCACCACACAGTAGATGTGTGCACGGCTGGAAAATGTTTTAGTTTTAAAATAACTTAGTTTTCGTAATTTCATTTTGTAATCTCGTTTCATTGGGTATATAAGATCACTATAAAACCCATTGTAAGCTGGGATCGATTCGATATTTGATATTGATTTGAATTTTGGATCACTAAATAAAACTCCAATAAATGAAATCCTGCTGTTTAAAGGCAAGCTAGGGTTAAATAGTGAGCTGTCCATTGACTTGTGGTGCTGAATACAGATTCAGCACAACAGTCTAATTTAAAGGGATGGCGGGCTTTGCGAAACAGTCAAACAAATCTGATTCATTTCATAATGTTGTTTGCTTTAGTATGGACTTATATTGTAAGTTGGGATCGATTCGATATTTGACATCGATTTGAATTTCGGATGACTGAAAAAAAAGCCCAAGAAATCAAATTCTGCTCAGGAATCATTTAATCAATGTACTCTTGTGAAACAGTATAACAAATCAATTGTGTTATATACCGTTTTCATTTCAATTCAGATGAAATCAATTTGTTATTTTGGAAGTACTTCCAAAATACAAATTAACAAATTAATTAATTTATTTATTTATAAAGTATTTTAGCAGGAAGGATTCATTGAGATTTCTCTCATTTTCAGTATGTCCTGGGTTCAAGAGAATTGAATTGTTACAGTCAAATGAATTGCGATTTGCTATGAAACGAATGCACACCTCTACTGCACAGTCTAGACCTTAACCCCATTGAGAATCTTTGGGCTAATGTGCTGGAGAAAACGTTATGCAGCGATGCGACTCTCCCATCATCAATACAAGTATGTGGCCTAAAAAGATATTACAGAGTGCGACCTTTTTATTAGCCAGCCAGTGTACAGAGATAAATGGGGAAACTTACGGTATTGACATCTGTCTCCTGTATACTCAGTCCGGCAGTGACAGTGAGGTTGATTGCCAGCAGATACACTACATGTGCCGCCATTTTGACAAATATTTTCACATACTTTGCGTCCGCAATTGGGTCCAGTAAAACCAAGTGAGCAGCTGCATGTTGGCTTGCCTGTTTGAAGAGAAAATAATATAGTAAAAATATATATTGGTTTTAATTTGCTACATCATCTGGGTGATAAACACTGGGTGCCGGACAAAATCCCTACAGCTAGGTTCCCTAATGCAAACATCCCGACGGCCAACTTCCAGACAGAACAAGAGCCAGACATCCCAACTTCCCTACACGGCCAATTTACAGACATCCATAATCCCAGCGGCTAACCCTAATACTAACACCCTAACCCTAGGTTTAAGGAGGTTAGGGCTAGGTTTAGGGGGTTAGGGTTAGGGCTAGGTTCAGGGGGGTTCAGGCTAGGTTTAGGGGGGTTAGGGCTAGGTTTAGGGGGTTAAGGCTAGGTTTAGTGGGTTAGGGTTAGGGCTATGTTTAGGGGGTTAGGGCTAGGTTTAGGGGGTTAGGGTTAGGTCTTTGTTTGGGGGTTAGGGTTTGGGCTAGGTTTATGGGGGTTAGGGCTACGTTTAGGGGGGTTAGGATTAGGGCTAGGTTTATGGGGGTTAGGGCTAGGTTTGTTGGGTTAGGGTTAGGGCTAGGTTTAGGGGGTTAGGGCTAGGTTTGGGGGGTTAGGGCTAGGGCTAGGTTTAGGGTTTAGGGCTAGATTTAGAGGGTTAGGGCTGAGTTTATGGGTTAGGGTTAGGTTTAGGGGGTTAGGGTTAGGGCTAGATTTAGGGGGGTTAGGGCTAGATTTAGGGGGGGTTAGGGCTAGGTTTGGGGGGTTAGGGTTAGGGCTAGGTTTAGGGTGTTAGGGTTAGGACTAGGTTTAAGGGGGTTAGGGAGTAGGGTTAGTGTTAGCCGCTGGGATTTTGGATGTCTGGAAGTTGGCCGTCAGGGAGTTGTCTGTGTAGGGAAGTTGGCCGTGTAGGGAAGTTGGCCGTCAGGGAGTTGTCTGTGTAGGGAAGTTGGCCGTCGGGATTTTGGCATTAGGGAACCTGGTTGTAGGGATTTCGACCCAAACCCATAAACACTATGGTAAATAATGGCTTTCTGTTCTGCTCTCATGCTTCCCTACTACATATATCTACAAGATATATAGATAGATCTATCTATATCAGGGAAAATGAATCCCAAATAATTAAATAGTTTATAGCTTCAACTGAAAATGTAAAGCAGTGGGGAAACATTTGTGTTTTACAGGTAAATTATTCTCTTAATTCTGTAACCTGATATAAATCATCTTTTCTCTGAACAGAACAGCAGAAACTCCCACCCCTTACTTTAACCCTTATTAAAGTATAAGGAGTATAAAGAGGCTTAATAAATAGGATTAGCTCATTGTAGGAAGAAAATAAATGCTTTAAGCAGATTTAGAATGGGTTTATTAACCCTTCGCTTCCAAGTTTGTAGAAAAAAATATCATAACATTTATTTGGAACCTTGGGTGTGTAGATAACAATTACATGTAGGGTAAAAATGGCAATTTTGAACAGAGATTATTATTTCAAAATACACTATATTGCCAAAAGTATTCGCTCACCTGCCTTGACTCGCATATGGATGGGTGAGCGAATACTTTTGGCAATATAGTGTATCTTAAATAACATAAATTTGGTAATTTTTAAGTTTTCATGTATCTGTTTATCCTTTACAGAAATATTACTGGGATGAAAGGTTCTAAACTAAGGGCCCTATTACGTCCCTATAGCTAAAATGGAGACACTAAGGGGAAAAATTTGCATTTGCTTTCTCCCCTTAGTGCCCCCGTTTTACCTGGAGATTACAGGTCAAGCGTAGAATCCAGAAGCTTGCCACTTAGAGGCCGCTAGGGTCCTGGATGCTTGGGTCAGCATTAAAGCGCCGTCCTAAGCATCCCCTACATGGAGTCGATAGGACTCCATGGAGGCTTCTGCTGCAGGGTCACATGACTGGTCACGCCTCTCAGATGCTGCAGGCCGGTCGAGTGATCGAGGAGGGAGGTTCATCCAAAGTTATTAAAATTATTTATAATAATTCATCCGAAGCGACGCAAACTATTTTAAATTCATATCGCACAGGATTATCACCTGAAGCGATATCAAACCAAAACACCAAAGAGCGAAAATCGTTTAACTGAATGTCCTGACATCATACATACAGCAGCTGGTGCAGGGAACAGGAGCTGCAACTATAATGGTTGTAACTCAATTTGGCAGTAGATGGCACCATCTACTGGCCAAATATGTTAGTACAGTAAGAAATACTCTGGGAATATGCCCAAATATTTCTTACTGTATGATTAATTAAAAGTTATTTTTCAAAAGACCAATGGTTCCTGACCACGTTTTTTTTGTAAAATCACTTGGAAGTGAAGGGGTTAAATAAAAGTTAAGATTTTTGCTGAAGTGTCCAGGAGTGCCGGCACATTCAATATGTGTATCCATGGGAGCCACGTTTTAGGCAGTTAAGACAATAGAAGCTGGAGTGCAGTACTGCGTGTTATTGTATTTTTATACACAAAGGTAAATGTATCAAAGCTTTGCTTTAATGTGTAACTAATGTTTCCAAGGAAGACAAACACACTTATTTTAAATGTAAAGACAATTTATAACACCATCAATAACATTATATTGGATTACATGCCCCAGGATTTTAGCAAACTATCTCAATTGATTTTGGTTTGACAGCTTCAGAATGAGTCCCTGTAGTCCTAATGCATTTTAAATCTTTTTCTTTATGTCATTAACATATTTTAAATTAACAATGTTTCATTAGATGTAAGGCATTTGCTTAAATCAATCTTTTATCTATTTTATATCCCTCCAATGATGTGAATTTACGGTGTTGTTTTATGATGCCATTTCCATCATTTTATTTCCCCCCTGCGATTTGGTGTATATATTACAATATGCAATAGGTTTTCTGCGTATCAGACTCTCTTAACATGTAATAATAAATATGCCAATTTTATGATAACATTGGATACTTTGAGGATATTCCGTAGCTTTCCGAGATATAGGGTTTGTATTCCTTGTAACAGTCCCTGGAATTTCCGATGAAGGGTTAAAATGTGCAAAGGTTTATTTTGTTTTCAATGTATTTTTTTTTCTGTATTTACCTAGTTATACAATCATGTGTAGGTTCTAGAACTATTAACCATGTCACTACCAAGTGATTTTCCAAAAAATCCACTGGCAGGAAGCAGTGTTTTTTGGAAAATCATTTTTAATTAATCATACAGTAAAAATATTTGGGAATATTCTCAATGTATTCCTTGCTGCATTAACCTATTAGGCAGGCGGATGTCGCCATCTACTGGCAGCATTGAGTTACTGCAGTTAGAACAGCAGCTCATGGCTCAGTGCCTTGTCAGCTGGGAAAGGTCTGATAAAGGACATCCCTTAGCTGGTTTTAACCTGTTTTAGCACCTTGGGCATTATGCCCACAGGGCTAAAACCTTGGGGGCACCTTCTGGAGCCCAAAAGCAAGCAAACAAGTTTGTTTGCACTCATAGAGCACAGTCCAGATTGTGTGATCACGGTCTCAGGCTGCTGTGTTTGCAACTGCAGATCATGCATACACAATCACAGTAGCGAAGGGGTTAAAGTATCTTTGACTGGTAACACACTACTGGCGCAAGCTGTGAATATTTCAGTTTTACTGGCCGTATATCTCTCTAACATTCATATTCATTGTCAACACTGTATTTGTGCTTATTTTAATGAAAATAAGTACTGTTCGATAGACAGTAATTATTCTATTTAACTCTTTCTCTACTAAGTGATTAAAAAACAGCAGCCGGAACCAGTGTTTTTTTTAAAATAATTTTTAAATGTACAGCAAAAAGTATTTGGGGTATTCCCAATGTATTCCTTAATGTAATAACCTATTTAGCAGGCAGACTTCGCCATCTACTGGCCAAATGGAATTACTACAGTTCTGAGCTCCGTGCAGGATCAGCTGGGGAGATTTCAGCGAGACACATCCCCAGCTGGGTTTAAAAAGTGTTAGCACCTCAGGCATCATCCCCACCGTGATACAACTTTGGCTACACCTTCTGGAGCCCAACTGCAAAGGAAATTTTGTTTGCAACAAACACATTTATTTTGCAATTATACAGCATAGCTTTGCTCGATTTTGGGCTGCTTTGATGATGCAAATATGATCATGGTAGTAAAGGGGTTAAAGAAGTGATGGGATAAGTATAAATAATAAAATATTACATGGGAGAACTGTTACGTAAAATACATTTACTGGTTAAAGGCCAGCTTTAAGAAAGAAAAAACATTATTTTTCAAAATTTGTCTATTTTAAATAAAACTTAACATTTTTGTTGTCAATCAATGACAAGTCCTTTCATATTTAACTTAATAGCTTATACTTATAATACTTATGCATAAAACCTACATTCCCAAGAGATCTTGTCTTGAATTGTCTCCAGGCAGGACATAATAATGATGCACACATTTTTGCAATCCTAAACAATTTATTTATCATTTTTCAGACGTTCACAGCGTATATCACTGGGATCTTTTGGTTGCGTTCTCGCCCCTTGCACATGGAACATTATGAGGTTCTATAAATAATATTTTATAAGGGTATGCATAAGCACTTCATAATATCCCGTGACCTTTATACAATTATGTTAACAGAGGAAAAATGTTTTCACTCTAAGTCCCGGTGATCGATTTTCATCTTGTGCATATTTTCGGTATCTGGGTCACGAGCCTTTCAACTAGCTGTAAAAATAACGTAATAGAAACCAATTGCTCTGCTAGAAGTACTGGTGACAGGCAATTTCATGCCATAAAGTCAGGCGCTTGTCCACAACTTCCATGGAATGAAGGAAATCTTTTCCATCTCTCAAGTCACATAATTACTCATGACAAGCACCCTGTGTTTTGTTTTTGTTTCACTGACTATACACAAATTCATAAAATTGCTGACAGCATCGAAAAATATATTTTTTAATACAATAAAACGTTTAATATCGGTTTATAAGAGGATTTCAGTATGGTTTTCTTAGGGGGTTTGTGCACAATGAGTTGATGTTATTTTATTCCATTATCTATCTATTTATACTGTATATACACAGTGCTGGAATAACAAGGAGTCTATCTGAGCTGCATACCATGTATCAAAATCAGGGCTGCCATCGGAAATCATGGGGCCCCTTACTGAACCACTGTTTGGGCCCCACTGCTTCCCCAGATACCTATATAAATAAAAATTTATTTTAAAAAGGGGTGTTTTGCACAGGTAAGAAGGCCATTCTCTCACAATGGATTTCTCCCACTCCCCCCCCCGCCTTCCACATAATGTATTATAGGATCTACTCAATGTTTTTGGTTGACTGAATAGAATCCTCCTTACACCAGGAGGACAAAACCATGACATTTATTCTGAACTGGGCACCTTTTATTGCGGTCATCCCCAATGACATGAAGGCCTCACTACGTAACACCTGTTTTTGAGCCCCTGGTATTCCCTACAAATGCTGAGAGATTCCCCGCTGATCCCCATTACACCTTCTGATTCCATGTTGCCCAATTCCTGGCCTTTACTGATCCTACATCTGTTGCGATTCCTTCTGATTCTGTAGGAGGTGACGACCCTGCACGCTCTACCTTGGCCCTGTTTTGTTGTGCTCACCCCCTACCCTCTTGTGGCCCTCGGGTGGGATGTTATCCCCATACTCTGTTTGTTGCACCTTAGTTAAGCCTACTTGGTGTTCATGTTTCACTGTTGTTCTATTCATTGTTTAACTGCGTCTGTTCTGCAATTGAACCAACAATAAATATATTTGGAGGAAAAAAAGGGGCATTTTGCCCCTCTCCTGCATACCATTTTGCAGGGAGTAAGCTTAATCCGGCTGGATGGAGTAGAGGTAACATCACTGCTCTGCGTGGAGAGAGCCTGTGGAAACAAGGTTTAGATCCTGGCAAGAGCACCTCTCCAGTAAGTGTCCTTGGGCAAGACACTTAACGGTACATACTCGCCACCCAGGACATACTTGAAAACGAGAGAAATCTCAATGTATTCTTCCAGGTAAAATCCTTTCTCAAAAAAATAAATCCCTGGTGATCCAGGCGACGGCTCAAAATGAATCGCTGGTTTCCTTATGGGGGAGCATGCAGTCTACATCTCTGGCTTGGGATGACCTTATTAACTGCTTCCTTGCAGTGCTCATGCTCAATGATTGGTCAGAGAGCTCTTGCCACAGATGCCCACTGTGACATTTTCTGGTATTCTGATGGGCCAGTCTTGGACAACAAGGAGGGACCTTTACTCCCAGTGTTATATAGAGACCACCAGATTTGGAAGGTGCTCGGACCCCAGGTATCCACAGGGCCCCTGAACAAGTCATGGGCTGCCACTTCCCCCCCCATGGCAGCCCTGGTCAAAATAGATCCAGTGAAACGTTGACTATCATTGCACCAACTTCCCCAAACCAAAAGAGGGTTAGAACAAAGGCACCATGAGACAAACACACAATGAAGTTAGGAGGTTAGAACAAAATTAGGGTGATGTAGGTGATCGGTACAGGACAAAGGAATATTTTTTTGGGAGAGGATGGGGAAGAGAGATGATAGAAATGAGACAGAGTTATGGCCGGTTTAACATACAGTTTAGTAGGGATACAGCTCCAGGCCATAGCCACAAATAAGCCCAGACAAAAAATAACTATGCCAGCACCAACCGCCATCTTTAACACCATGAGATTAGAAGGTGAAGGGGCAGAGGCTCAGTCGGTGTACGCACAAGAAGAATGGCACAGATACACAATGGAAATTGAGTAGAATAGGGAAGACGAACAATGGAAGGTGAGAGAAACAGAGAAACAAAGAAAGAGGAGAAGAATACGACAGAGACACAAAAAGGTCTGTTATAGAAAAAAAGCCATTTTAAAAATAAATCATAAAAAAAAGTTCGCCAAAAAAATCCCAAAAATGGCTTAAAAAAAATCATAAAAAATAGACTTTTTGCTGCAAATGAAAAGAATAAATGCCTGATTAAATATTTAATAAAAACGGGGGAATTATTTTCACATTGACACCTATATCCCTTAGGTTTCAATGTGAAACTAATTCCCCGTTTTTCTTAAATATTTCATTCTGTCGAATGAAACCACCAAAAATCAGGGCATTTCAGTGACATTTCGGAGCAGTTCGTTGTTCTGTGAATAGATTAACCATTGCTTTTCTATGGGGAGTTCACTGCCGTCTAAGATCACCGTATTTCGCTGGCAGTTTGCCAATATTTGGCGAACTGCCAGCTTTCTGAATAGCCGAATGGTCACAAAATTGCACCGTACATGGAAATTCATAGCTCGGGGGAATTTCGTGGCCAATTCGGTGCTCTCTGAATCTCACTTTAGATGATGCATTGAGTTTCAGAAACAGAAACATAATTGTAAAATATCATATTGCACCATACTGGTATCGGTTACTGTATATAATGCGATAAAGTGAGTTTCCTCATTTGAAATAAAAATGTTGAGCCGATAATAACATCACTGCTCATTACTGATGAAATCGTATTAATTTGGTTCACTCAAGAACTTTCTTGACTAAATCGCAAGTTTTAATTATGTCTTTCAGATGTGTGCTTTTAATTAACTGATGACATTTTCCTGGTTCAATTATTGTAGTTCAATACAACTGTCATAAACTTATAAATTTTAATTAAAGCTGCCCCAAACTCTAGCTTTGCAATGTCCGCCTAGGAATTTGCCAAAAGACTTAACTGTAAGTAAACCAACAATGAATAAATTACCAGTGGGATTTGTTTAACAATTTAACATTTGGGTGGAGATAATGAGCTTTTATAACACACAATATCATACGCTGAATTAGCGGCATCGCACTGTGAAAAAATAAAATGTAATATATTATTGTGAATCTCTTAATTGCAGTATTGCTTTCTGGAAATAAATCTGCTCGCTGTTACAGATTAATATGTTTAGTTTGGATATTATTAAGTCATATTTTGTGTGGCTTGCGGATGTCTACACAATTACTGATTAAGTATATATATGACCTTGAAAATGGCTCCTGTGTGGACCGAAACGTCGGACCTATTTTAATTATGATTGAATAAAACTTTTGTTTATTACTCTATCTTGACTGAGTGCCGCCACTATCCTTTATATATATATATAGTTTATTACTGTAGAAGACATTTACACATCACAGCAATTCAGAGAATTGATTTACAGAGCTCATGTGCTACATTCCCCATATGCAGCAAGGAACTCTGGGTAGGACATGCAAATGAAGTCTCCAATTAGTATCAGGGTTGTTATAGCTTTAGGATAATCTACTCTAGAATATAATAGTAAAAAATAGAGAGTGAATCACCAATCTGGTATCTGGAACATGGAAACACCATCAGGTCTATTCAAAGAAAGGTGAAAGTCAGGAGAATTGGCAGGAGAAGAGAGAAATTTAGACCAAATAGCCGATTTGGAAAGTGAGATAAATGGGGGAATTTTTCTGGTTTGGCTATTTTGACATAGAATTTTCACTTCTCTAAAAGTTCTCCAGAGTTTCACCTTTTTGTGAATACACTTGAATGTCTTTCTAAACCCCCTGCCTCTCTAAAACCCCTACCTTTCTAAACCCCCTGCCTCTCTAAAACGTCTACCTTTCTAAACCCCCTGCCTTTCTAAACCCACTGCCTCTCTAAAACCCCTACCTTTCTAAACCCCCTGCCTCTCTAAAACCCCTGCCTCTCTAAAACCCCCTGCCTTTCTAACCCCCTGCCTCTCTAAAACGTCTACCTTTCTAAACCCCCTGCCTTTCTAAACCCACTGCCTCTCTAAAACCCCTACCTTTCTAAACCCCCTGCCTCTCTAAACCCCCTGCCTCTCTAAACCCCCTGCCTTTCTAAACCCCCTGCCTCTCTAAAACGTCTACCTTTCTAAACCCCCTGCCTTTCTAAACCCACTGCCTCTCTAAAACCCCTACCTTTCTAAACCCCCTGCCTCTCTAAACCCCCTGCCTCTCTAAACCCCCTGCCTTTCTAAACCCCCTGCCTCTCTAAACCCCCTGCCTCTCTAAAACGTCTACCTTTCTAAACCCCCTGCCTCTCTAAACCCCCTGCCTCTCTAAACCCCCTGCCTTTCTAAACCCCCTGTCTCTCTAAAACCCCTACCTTTCTAAACCCCCTGCCTCTTTAAACCCCCTGCCTCCCTAAACCCCCTGCCTCTCTAACCCCCTGCCTCTCTAAACCCCCTGCCTCTCTAACCCCCTGCCTTTCTAAACTCCCTGCTTCTCTAAAACCCCTACCTTTCTAAACCCCCTGCCTCTTTAAACCCCCTGCCTCCCTAAACCCCCTGCCTCTCTAAACCACCTGCCCCTGCTTTTCTAAACCCCTGCCTCTCTAAACCACCTGCCTCTCTAACCATTGCAAACTCACTTATGTTGTCTACAGGAGAGTTTAAAGTCAATTATTAATTGATAACAGATAAAGTAAAATAAATTTAAAAATGAATGAAAAGATGTGTTTCGACCTTTGGAAGTGTTTAATCAGGGATATATTTACTAATATGATCATTCTTTCTTTATATAGCACTATAAATCTCTTTTGTGCCGGCTTCCTGCGCTTCCTTAAGCAGGATTGGGGATTCCTGGTGCAGGCGCCATTTTTACTCTTGCATAACCTATAGCCTACTGGTTTTGGCTTAAATCTTACTGGAACAAGTGTATCATTTCGAGATTTCGGGGTCTTACATAAACGTTGAACTGCTTCTAGACCCATAAAAGTGTACATCTCAAGGGGGGTCGAATAAGAGTAAGTTTTGGAAAAATAAAGTATACTCTCTTGGGCTGAAATGGTAACTTGGCAGAGTCATTTGGCCTCAATTATGTACAACGGCTTTAACTTCTAACTTTATAGAGATATATGGATAGTTAGATAGATAGTAGGTAGATACAAAACACATAGGGCCCTATCAGCTCCTTAACGCAAACGCTCACGCTAGGCTAAATGAGGTGAAAGCGTTATGCCCAGATCACCTCCCGATCGTGAATGGGTTAAAAATCCCATTAGCAAATCAGTATTAGCGCTTCTTACAGGGTTATTCATAGAGCGGTGAAAATCAGGAGAATGGCTGGAGAACTGAAAATTCTAGGTCAAAATAACCAATTCGGAAAGTGAGATAAATGGGAGAATTTTTCTGGTTTGGCTATTTTGACCTAGAATTTTCAGTTCTCCAGTCATTCTCCTGCTTTTCACTGCTCTCTGAATAACCTTGTGTGTGTGAGCTTAATGTACTTTGCTTTCGCTATACTTAACATGGGGAACACAAATAGTAAGCAGAGTAATTAGCGTTAGTAATTAGCGTTAGGACTTGTGATCCTAGCTGCTGCGGCTAACTTAAGTGCTCTGTTAGTTTAAATTGTTTTGTATTATGAAAGCATTAATCAGACGTGCCTAATTCCCTGGTTTACCATTGGATCTTGCTTCCAGAATAAGCCAACTTTACTGTTATTTATTATATCAACCTCAAAAGGATGCGTTTATCATGCCAGGAACTTAAGTTGGTGCACGGAGATAACGTGGGGAGTCCAACCACTGAGCCATCTCAAAGCTTCCACCATGCAACAAAATAACAGTCACACATATAAGAAGGATCAGGATTTAAATTAGTATGACTGCAGAAACTGGCCCACAAGAAAACCCAAAGGGAGGGGGTGTAGAATAATACTGCGGATAACAGACGTGTTTATAAATAAAATGCTTTGCACACTCCTTGATCAACAAGAGTTTTGTTGTTTTTTTTCCTAGTTGCTGATAATACAAAACATGCCATGTAAGAAATAAATTGTCAAAAAAATACATTATTCATGATTCAGTGTAGCCTCATCCTTGTCATTCATATGCCTATCATAATTTGTTACAAGTGTGTCGCGCTGCATTTAAAAACACCCTAACACCTGTTCTGTAACACTATCAAAGTAATTCACGTATACCATTCATTCCGATCATCTGGAGACGGAGAAACATTCAGAAATTGCTACATTGTGCACAAGGAATACATTACAAAAAAATAAAATAAAATACAATCTATTTTTTTCCCATTTCTACTTACATCCCAATGTTTCTGCTTACAAACACAATGTAAGAGGAGCTACGCTGAGCAGACAAAGCATCCGGAAAGTGTAACAAAGGCGGAATTCTTCTTTGTTATCAAGAACATTTAATGTGTTTCGCATATTCTTAAAACAGAATTTGAATTAAATATCAGATTCATACTTAAAAAAAAAGATACAATATTCAGGAATAAATGCAGCATATCACACTTAATTACAATTATAAATATTTACCGAGCACAGATGCTGTGCAAGTCCCTCCATTCAAGCAGTAATCAGTGCAGTGGTTGGTTTCACATCTTTCTCCGGAATAATTTGGCCAGCAGTGGCATCTTAGATCACCTTTCTCATTTATAATGCATCTTCCTCCGTTTCCACAAGTCAGTTTGCATAACTCATCTGCATAGTAACAAAACACAAAGCTTAAACGCTGCAGTGTTCTTTTATTTGGGGGAGAGAAATATCAAGATAGATAGCTAGACAATTTTGACTTCATGCTGTACAAGTATGGGTTCTTTTGCATAAAAAAAAGGAACAGCAAATTTGTCCGACACATTTCGCAAACATTTTTTTGTTTTATTTCCTTAGCAAAGCTATTGCTCTTTGATATTTTGCAAAGGTGATATTTTAAAACAGTAACTCAGAGGAAACTTATGGGTCTAAAGGCATTTGTAGAATTACTTTAAATTAAACAGACTAGAAAGTAACACTTTTCAGGTCAAGATTTAACAGAAATAGTAATTGCAAGCTCTGAAATGCAAGTTGGAATGATACAAAAAATATCTCCATGCAAAGAGACTATTCAGCAAAAGTAGAAATGCTACAAAATACACCATTCTGGTGAAAACAATGGATTAATCTGCAAACACGTGTTCCCTGAAGCATTCAGTAAGAGATTTCAAATGTATAGATCAGTGTGATGAATGGGAAAGGGGACATTGGCATAAGGTTACACTTGTGTCAGGTCAGCAATATCCAATCATTGTGTGGACAGGTGTCAATGAGGTGGAGATGTTGTTTTGATCCGAAAGCATGTAGACTGTTAGTATAGGACTTAGCATCACTAGAAGCTCGCCATGCTGTTGGTAGGTGAGCTTACACTTAACCACTTGCCACCAGGGACCTCCTGCCAGCAAGTCGGCCCTCAAAGCCACAGGGCAGCATTGCTCCCAGGCCATCCATCAGCCCGCCTTCCATCCTGATGAGCTGAGCACATCATTGGCTTCCGCAGGACTGCCTTATTTCAGGCAGTCCCGTGGCAGCCAATGATGCGCTCGGTGCACGCGCATTGGGGCGGGTATGGGGAGCCCTCAGAGCGTGCTACGCCAGCCCGTTTTTTTAGACACAACAACCACAAGAACATCATAGCACGACGCACCATGGGAAAGGGTTAACAGTCTTTACAGTGGTACTACAATCCCATTCCAAGTCAAGTGGAAACACACAAGAGCCATTAAAATATATGAAGCTGGTACTTTTTCTAAATCCCAGGTTACGTTTGAACCAGTAGCGGAAGTACCAGGGTCGCAGTGGTCGCAGTTGCGACCGGGCCCTGGCATTCCGCCACTGGAGGGGGGCCCGGCGCCGCCTGCCAGATTCCGGCAATCAGTGCCGGAATCTGGGAGCCGCGCGCTGGCCGTCCATCTCCCTGCGAGCGGCCACTATGTCGCACTATGTCGCGACGGCAAGCATGTCGCAGCTTGGCCGCTCACGTGGGATAGGAACCACCTGACCAGCGCACGAGATCCTCTCGCGAGACCTCTGCGCTGATCAGGTGGTTTCCGGTGAGAGGCCAAGACGCATGTTTCCAGCGGCCGCTCGCCAAGGAGAAGAACAACGCCAGCGGAGCCTGTCCTGGGGCCAGCCGAGGTAAGAGCTGGGGGACCCAAATACCCATGAGAGCTGGGGGCCCTTATACCCATGAGCTGGGGGGCCCTTATACCCATGAGCTGGGGGGCATATCCATGAGCTGGGGGGCATACCCATGTGAGAGCTGAGGGGCATATCCATGAGCTGGGGGGCATACCCATGTGAGAGCTGGGGGGCATATCCATGAGCTGCGGGGCATACCCATGTGAGAGCTGGAGGGCATATCCATGAGCTGGGGGCATATCCATGAGCTGGGGGGCATACCCATGTGAGAGCTGGGGGGCATATCCATGAGCTGGGGGGCATACCCATGTGAGAGCTGGGGGGCATATCCATGAGCTGGGGGGCATATCCATGAGCTGGGGGGCATACCCATGTGAGAGCTGGGGGGCATATCCATGAGCTGGGGGTGCATATCCAAGAGCTGGGGGTGCATATCCATGAGCTGGGGGGCATACCCATGTGAGAGCTGGGGGGGCATATCCATGAGCTGGGGGGCATACCCATGTGAGAGCTGGGGGGCATATCCATGAGCTGGGGGGCAATATCCATGTGTGAGCTGGGGCATATCCATGAGCTGGGGCAAATCCATGTGTGAGCTGGGGCAAATCCATGTGTGAGCTGGGGCAAATCCATGAGCTGGGGCAGTATGAATATATATATCGGGGGGATATACATGTGAGCTGGGGACATTTTTATATGGTCTGTTCTTATTGGAAAGCGTCACATGACATTAAAGAAAAGTATCGGTACTCGGTATCGGGGAGTACTTTTAAAAAGTATCGGTACTCAGTCTTAAAAAAGTGGTATCGGTGCATCCCTAGGCAATACTATCTTTGTTTTATTTTGCAGTGAAAAATAAGTAAAAATACATAGATTTTTTTTGGGGGGGGCCCTTCATGGATTCTTGCACCGGGGCCCTCAGGTTTCTAGTTACGCCACTGGTTTGAACGTGACTTAAAATCTAGGCGTCTGTTGTTCATTACACTTTGGGATAAGGGATATAGAGCACTGGTGACATATTTATTTAGTTTTATATATGATTTGGGCCTGAATACTAGCGGGTCACTCAGCCGGATGAGCATAGTAGAGTTGGAGATCTCTGTAGTTAGTGGCTTTTGTATTTCGCTGCCTGGTGGCCAAATTACCTCTTGACCCATGGTGGTCACAATTCACCAACTTCTCTCACTGGAGATGGCAAATCATTTCTCTGCTGTCCATCCACCCTATACAGCTGACATGTGCATCCTTGCTACCCTCCATGGAATCCTATGGACTCCAAGAGAGTGAACCAAGTGGCCGGTCTTCTTGTCATTGCCTGTAGTAATTTGCTGGATGGAGAAATTGCTACTCATTCTGCTCTTACGGCGGCTGGCCCATTACTGAGTCAGTATTACGGAGCTACAAAGACGTAAGGCTCTCACTGGATTTAGACCATTGCCCCTCCCTATCACCTGCTGATCCCGAATTTATTTATTTATTTATTTATTTATAAAGGATTTTACCAGGAAGGATACATTGAGATTTCTCTCGTTTTCAAGTATGTCCTGGGTGTGAATAGTGTCCTTTGTATATTTAGTCATTAAAAATTACTACCTGAACTCCTAAAAGGTTTATTTTTCTTGCAACATTGTACTTCATAAAATAATTGATCTTTAAATTTCAGCATATAACAACATGGCAATAAAATGGAATCGGGGCTAAAAGGTTGAAATTGCAGCCAAAACATTGTTTAAGTTGGGAGTGAATGTTTGCCTTTTTATTGGAGCGCTTGGCTTCCTGGAGGCCCGGGAACACATACTGCAACACTTCCGTTTCTATATTTTTGCTAAAAATATAATTGAATAAAACACAATGTACAAAATATTATGTAAAGAATTAGGATAAACATTAATTGCACATTAAAAACACTGAGACCATTGTTCTGTAAACAGGGAATTGTGGAGAAATGTCAAGGGTAATAAAAATAATATAAATAATAAAACATAGGAACATTCCCCTGCTTAGCTGTATTTTACAGCTTGGATTTTTCAGACTGAATTTCTCGGTTCTCTCATTGGTTCATTATAATTTAGAGCTTAGTGAATAAATCCCTTGGCATTCATTAAAGGTAAATGTCATATGATCTGACCTGTGAGGCTCTGCTCTGTACATGTGCCATTTAGCAAAACCTTTCCTTCAGAACATACGCAGGAAGCTCCCACGGGATTCAGCAAGCAGATGAAATCGCACTTTAAATCCTCGCATGGATTGGGCACTACTGAGAAAAGTAAAAAGTTACTGGTTTACAACAACAGGAATAAATTGCACATGCAGCATTTCCTTTATTTGGATTCATTTTACACTAGATGACAGTGTAAACTGTAAACTGGTAAACTGTGTAGCTACAGAATGTGACATGCTGCACAGAGACATTCTGGCTCTGTACAGCACACCTCTCTCAAAAAGGGCCGCACAGCATCTTCTCTAGTATGTATACACACAGGTGCTGCAGCAGACTGTGTAGCTTCGCTCCCATGCCATGTCCTTCCTCCACTCCAACTTTAGTTTCTCCCAGATTTCTAAAATCCGGAAGAAACAAAAGAACCCAAATTCTGTAATGCTGGAGGGTTGTTCTGATGCCAACTCTGCTGCCACTCTCTCCCTATGTGATTAACTTAATGCCCTTCTCCCCTCATTAATATTGAACAAACTAGTAGCTTTTGCTCTGGAGCCCCGCGGTGCTGCTGTCCTTGGTGCTGAAATGTGTTTCAGCACCAAAGACAGGGGCATTACGTATCCTTTTTTTTTTACCCTAATCTAAGTAATTAATTAATCCATTTTACATTACAAAAAACAAAATAACTATTTTATCTGAAATACGAAATACTAATCAAAACGAAATAACAAAATTGATCCTAAATACTAATCACGTTAACATAACGAACACACCGAAATGAACTAAGTAACATAACGGATCGACCGGAAACCAAACAAAATTTTTCGTTTTGCACATGTCTAATACAAAATAGAAGGAGGACAACTGAGCCCGTATACTCACAGTTTGGCTGTTTGTAATGATGAGTGATCAGGACACTTTTCGTTTTCTCAACATTTAAGTTAAGATATTCCATTTCACTGTTGCCGAACTTGCGTATCCTAAACACTCCGTTTTTGAGCCCTGCTCCATAGATATAATCCTCAAAAATATCAATCCTGTGAGGATATAACAGACCTGGGGGAAAACAGAACTGTTAAAATAGCAAATATTTATACATATTACATTTCAAACTGGCCTTAAGGGAACATACCTTCGGTACACTTAAAGAAAAAAAAATGTTGAGCTTATTTATCAATTAATTAATTTTTTTACAAGAGAACTAATGTTATTCTCTTTTTATTTCCTTAGTGCATTAGTTATAAGAAACTATCATTCACAAAGATGTCCACGGGTTAATTCCTTCCTATAGCATTCTATACCTTCAAACTAACCAATGCATTGTGCGAATTAAAATTTTAGAATGGGAAGACCAGTTGTGTTCCAAGATTCTCCAGATTTCTGGACTGCGTCCAAGACAAATGATCAGTTTCTCTTTTTTTTTTACTTTTTTTTTTTACTCTGCCTAGCAACAGTTGAGGAAGTCAGGAAGCTGCTTAAACCGATAAAAAAACATTTTATCAATCAGGTACTTGTTAAATGACACAAAGAACAAAAAAAAATATACATAGTTTAGATTTTTTATTGCAAAAAAATATATAAAAAATGGTAGGGCACTACCCCAACTGTCCTATGAATGAGCCTCCACTATTCAAGACATAATATGATTCTCATCAAACCCACCTTGCTTACTACTGACGACTATGATTAAGTCGGAGCCATCAAGCTTTACTGTTCCAATAAGAGACAACTCAAAATCTGCCCAATACAAACGCTGTCCAAAATGGTCAACCACAAGACCTGTGAGAAAAGAAATGAAGGCAAATGAGTATCCATCCTAGCATGATCTTGAATCTGTTCAAGTAGATATTTTTTCCAACCATTTATTAATTTTAAGGGAAATAACTTTCTGATAAAGCAGGACATACCGTAGATACTCGAGTATAGCGTGACTCGAATATAACGCGATGGATAGAGATTTATTATGGAAAGGAGAGAATACTCAAGACTCGAATATAACGCGAGGAACAAAATTTTCCCTTACAGGTAAACAATTAAAATCCTTCGAGGTTCTCTTAACACAGTCAGGCTCCCCCTCAGGCCAGGGTGCTCTGCTCTAGAAAGATTGCAGTTGTTACTAATTATGAAGCTGCCGGCCACCCGTCTTATTTACTAGCGATTAGATGGCCGGCGGAGGCGAGCGAGGTGAACTATTGGCTTTAACCGAGAGTGCCCTCTGGCCATGATGGATCCCACCTCTCCCGAATCTGGGAGTCCCTGAAGTGTTTGCAAGCATCAGGGAGCCAAGATTCACTTCAGTGGGACTGGGATCAGAGCAAGGAAAGTTTTTTTTTGTTTTTACACGCGATGCAGTTGTCTCGAATATAACGCAACCCCTCCAATTTTAAGGTAAATTTTTGTCACCAAAATCTAGCGGTATACTCGATTATCTACAGTAAATATATATAAGAATTCAAATTTTAAATAAATTGCTTGATAATTTAAGGAGAAAACAGATTGTCATTGTGGAGTTCAAAAAATATATTTTATCCCTTTTTAGGACCTATAGAAAATATTTTTTTCCTTCTTTCGGATTAAAATGGCAAGGGTGGGTTGACAAATTTGAACGTGATGGAAATTGGTCTTTTCTTCAACCTATGTACGAAAAGGTTGGCGTGTGATCCAAGGACTAATAGGAAATATAAAACGTAACTTTTAATACATTGGTAATAGAAGCATGAATGCTGGTTAAGAGACTACACAGGTAGGTCAGGACAGTTAAACCTCTGGTGGGAAGTAATGATTCAGTGGCAGGCAGTGTTAAATATCCCCATTGCAAATTAGTGCTCCAATAATCAGGAATAACTAGTCCTATACATCGCATTTCTCCCTGTCCTATACCCACTAAACCAAGAAGTCTAGTTTCCTATCTTTATAAATAGACAGATAAACAATAGTACCTGCACACTAGGGGCTAAAATACATTCGCACAACGCACAACGCACAACGCGTGAATTTGTGCGCCAAGCGTTAAACGTTAACGCACGTAAATCAGTGCTGGAATTACAATCCTCGTGCATTTTTTCATCCGTCGAGCAATAACGCACGTTAAACGGACGCGCACAAATGTTTGCGCAGTAACGTTGCGCGCAGAAATCAGTGTGCGGACTGGTTTTTTTTCACGCGATTCAGCCAATCAGAATTAAGAACCACAATTATCTCACATTATTTTTTGCTCCTGTCAAAGTCAATCTGAGCATATATGCTGCAGCAATAATAAATGCACACACAACTTCTCCATTTTATTGGTTGGGTATGTGTAGAATGTGTAACTATACTTTGCTGCGTATTTTTTTTTTGGGCTGGTGTATTTGGTTTCGGCCAGGACGTTCAGATTTGCCGTTAACACCAGCTTTTAGGAGTTGCTAAAATTATGCGCGCAAAGGCTGTGCGTTAAATTCTGCGCATAGATTGTAATACCATCCACGTACCAGTGCACATTTGCGTTTGCACTCACAATGTTAAGTATAGGATGCACGCAGTAAAGTACGCTCGTGCAGGGTTTGGGCAAGTTCACCCGCGGTAGACGATTACGTGCATCTGACGAGCTGACAATGTAATACGACGTTCAGCGCAAAGGGTTTTACCCCTTGCGTTAATGTTTTTTTGCGCCGGCGCAAACGTTTGTTGAAGATTGTAATTTGGCCATTAATAACTAGATATAAAGACACCACAATATGAAAAAAAAAGAGACCCAAAACACAGTAATGCCAGGGAAATATGACTTCCCACCAGGGGTTTAACTGCGCTGACCTACCTGTGTAGTCTTAACCAACATTCAAGCTTCTATTGTTCTGATTTTAAACCGACGTGTGTTCTTTTTGTTTTTAACAAGGGATTAAAAATTAAGTTTTATATCGGCTATTAGTCTTTGGATCACACTCCAACCTTTTTCTACATGTTTCTTCAGGGCTACCCCCTTAGCATGTTGGACCGTGTTACATTCATTTCATATTCTTTTTTTTCATGTTGCTACATTCTTTTTTCATATTTTGATTTCCCTATGTTTTATTTATTTTTCTATCTTCTCTTCAACCCAAGTTACTATTTTAGTAAAGTTCACTCTATTAAAAAAGAAACGTAGTATCAGTAAACCAGTAACATATGTAGCATATACATATAGGGCCATATTACATTCTCTGCGCAAATGCGTTCGCTCAGCGCAATTTTTTTGTGCGTTATCGCGTGAAAATTAACGTGATATTCGGATCCGAACGCATTTTCTGATCCGTCAAAAAATAACATTAGTAAAAAGAAACGCGCAAAACGAAGTGTAATACACGCGCAGTAATGTTACGCATGTAAATCAATGTGCGGACTGTTTTTTTAGCGGGATTCAGCCAATCAGAATTAAGAACCTTAATTGACATCAATTTACCTTAATTGACTCACTAACGTTTTTGCGCCTGTCAAAATAAATCTGAGTATACATGCTACAGCAATAATAAAAACACGCACGAATTCACAATTTTATTGTTTGGGTATGTGTAGAATGTGTAACTATTCTGTGCTGTATTTTTTTTTTTGTGCTGGTGTATTTTGTTTTGGCCAGAACGTTCAGATTTGCAGTTAACAACAAGTTTTCAAAGACGTTAAAATTATACGCGCAAAAGTCGTTTGTAGGAAGTTGCGCATCTATTGAAATACCATCCGCTTAACGCATTTGCGCTCACAATGTTATGTATAGGACGCGCAAAGTTCATCACGCTCGCGCAAGTCCAATCGCGTCAAATGATAACGCGCATCATTTGCGGGACCGTTGAAATACGACGTTCTGCCGAAATGGTTTTGTCCTTGTGCAAATGCGCATTTGCGTGCGTGCAAAACCGATGCGCGAGGAATGCAATATGGCCCATAAAATGATAAAAGAAACAATGTGATATGAAGAAGGAAAGAGTTAATGCTGACCAACACTTGCCCTTTCTTAAATTAAGTAAATATAACAAAAAATAGAACACTGCTACATGGATTGATGGAGCGAAACAATTCCAGAACTTTATAGGGGCAAAAAATAAACAGCAACCACAAAATATAAAAAATGAAAACAAAAAAAGCAAAAGATGGAACAGAGAAAAAAGAAATGGGATGGGGAAAAAAGATATGAAAGAAATGGGTGGGGGGCTGTCAGAGTAGGTGTACAACTCACGCATTTCGAAGGAAGTTAAGGTAACCCTTGGTATTACATCCATGCAAAAACTGAGGGTTTTTCTAATGCCTACAGTAAAAAGCATTATGGCCCCAGTACCATGCATTACGCATACCAATAAGGTTGTATCAGTTTCTGAGCACATGGCACAGGTATGCATCCTATAGGCTTTTTCTTAATATTATAGAAACCTAGAAACATAGAAAAATGTCGGCAGATAAGAACCTTTCGGCCCATCTAGTCTGCCCAATTACATGGATACTTTACCTGGATTTATCTTTTGTTTAGGATAGCCTTATGCCTATCCCATGCTTGCTTAAATTCAATTACTGTTTTGGCCTCTACCACTTCTACTGGAAGACTGTTCCATGTATCCACCACCCTCTCAGTAAAATAATGCTTCCTGATGTTACTTTTAAACCTTTGCCCCTCTAATCTAAGACTATGTCCTCTTGTTTTGCTACTTTGTTACTTTGCTACTAACTGTATTATAAATATCCAGTTAGGCATTTAGGCATTCAATCATTTCCTACTGAAGAGTTAATCAAGCTTTTTTTATGTATATGCAGTTGCTTTGTGCTATTTTAAGGAAGAAAATGTATTCATTTTGCAGAAAGTAGTGAAATATTTCCTCCCACACAATGACCAAGACATCTGTTTTATACAGTGCCCGTTTCTCCATTTCTAGTGCATACTGTGAAATAGTATATCAAGGCACTGCATGCCAATCATCAAACCCAATAGGATCCCAATTATTTCCAACTAATGTCAATAAAAAACATTATCATAGTCCTCGAAAGTGCACTTTGCTTCAATTCTTCCAACAGTAGGAGGCCATTTTTTTTTATTTCCGCTCATACATCCATTTTCACCTAGAGGACTATGGAGAATTCATTCTTTAGAGCCTATAGAATAGGATTGTCTCTGCACTGGAGATTTTCTTTATTTTTTCACTATACAGAAATAATTTAAATTACATTCATTTGAACATTTTTGGGGATTTTTTTTAAGGGTTTATATTACTCACACAGGCAGGAGTACCAATAAGCGGAAAAGCTAATACATCTAAAAACTGCCAAAATGGCACAACGAAAGATGAATCTGCTATTAGATTAAGAATGATAATAATAGAGAGTGGAAAATGCATTTTTGACATCTAAACACAATCCTTTAAAATTGCGACAATCCTAGAAATGGAGCATTCAAAACTAGGTCATATTTTACAGAGAGCAGCTTTTGACAAGGACCGTTTTTAGCGAGAGTTATGTTGACAAATTTTGAATGTTCTTTTTAATCTTTACTTTTGCAGAAATACCTGACCGGCACGGTCTACAGACAATACATTTTTTTTCCCCATGGAGAATATTAAATTTTCTTCCATTTATAAACCAATCGTTTTCGTTAATCGACATTCGCCTTTTTAGCAAAGTTATTGTCGTTAATTGGTCCTAACGCTAGTAAGATAAATCAATGGCAAACCTCTCCACGCCATCGCACAGAAGGAAAACATTGACATTACAATGATAATATAATAATATATAACTGATATACTAATATAGGATGCACAGAATCAGCAGTTTGCAAAACACTATACAATTTGTGAAAGGGAAAAATTAAGACGTAGGGTGAAATTCTAAATAATTTTTAGGAGAAACACATTATTGTGGTCAGTGCTAACGTCATCGACTAAAATATGATAAAAGCTAAGTGGCGAACGACTACAACTAAAACTAAATATAAATTAATCCCACCTTATCATTACCATCTAGTACAGGGATGGCGAACCGTTTTGAGCCCGAGTGCCCAAACTGGATCGCTGAACCAACTTATGTGTCTCAAAGTGCCAACCCCACAATTAGACCTGAATACTAATTATATGTTTTAGAAAAACACTTCATACGGCTGTCTGAACTAATTATGTGCTTAAGTCTTAGAAGAAAAATACAATAAAAGAAGTTTTAATCCTACAAACAGCTTTTATTAAGAACTTGACCATCAACTGTAATAAAAGAATAAGGGGTCTATTTACTAAAATGGTAATTGTGTTGAATTGCAAAATCTGGAAGCCGAAGTTAAAAAAAAAAATACAGCTGCTCTAGCTTTTGCAATTGGAGGCTTATCTTCACTTTCCCCAATATTACATTACTCCTTCTATTAACCCTTCAACTGGTGCACTATGCACTAGTTAGGGATGCACCGATACCACTTTTTTAAGACCGAGTAAAAGTACCGATACTTTTTTCAGGTACTCACCGATACCGAGTACCGATACTCTTATTTAATGTCATGTGACTGCTTTTCAAAAGATCTCATGGACATATTGCCCTCAGCTCACATTTATATATTGCCCCCAGCTCACATTAATATATTGCTCAATCGGTCTCCTCTGCCAGGCCACTCCGAGTGCTCGTCTATCTTCGAGAGGCCGCCAGCAAAGAATGTAGCTCGGCCACTCGCCTGGGAACCACACACAAGCCACGGTCTTGCAAGATCCCGGAATTCACGAGATCACAGCTGGTGGATCCCAGGCGAGCGGCCGAGCTACATCCTTTGCCGGTGGTCGCTCGAAAAGAGACGGGCACTCGGAGGGGCCTGGATACCAAGGCAAGCCTATGGCTCGCATGCCGACACAGACAGCCCCGCGTTCCAGTTGTGGCACGCGTGCCATAGGATTGCCATCACTGATCTAGTATTTATTAGCCAAAGAAAATATAAATAGATTTTCAGCATAATTCTAGTGAAATGTCAATAGATTTGTCATAGTTTTAGTCGTTAACTAGAATATGTTTAAAGCTAAAAGGTATTTTAATCAAAGGACTACAACTAAAACTAAATTAATGTTAGTCCCTCCATGAACACTTTTGTCTAGTTTTTATAAGTCAGCGAAAATGTAAATAGATTTGTCATAGTTTTAGTTGTCAACTGACATATGACTAAAGGGTAAATGGCATTTCCATCAAAGGATTACGACTAAAACTAAATTAAAATTAGTCCCTCCCTAACATTTTCATCCAGTTTTTTATAGATGGTGAAAATGTCAATAGATTTTCGACATATAATTTAGTTGACAACTAAAATATGACTAAAGCTAAATAGCGTTTTAGTCAAAGGACTACAACTAAATTCAAGTTAGTCCATTACATTTGCCTCTAATATTTAGTCGACAAAAAATATCAATAGATTGAAGTCTTTCAGGGTTATTCAAAGAGAATCGAAAAGTCAACGCATGTTCGGTGACTTTTCGTTCTCTTCAATTCGGGCCGATTCGGCGATCCCTTTTCGGCGACCCTGCGATATATTCAGCAAGCACTACAGGGCTGTCGAAGCGCAGGGAAAAGCTGACGTAGACCCCGACGAAAAGTCACCCGCAAAAACCCAGCGAATGCACGCCGAAACCCGCAAAAACATCTGTATTAACCCGCCGGAAAAACCGGAGCCGATCACACACAGCGAAGCCGCCGGAAAATGCCAACAACGCAGACGAAGGCAGTGAATAAATTAGCGAAACAGTTTGCTTGAATGTTTGAAAAGTGAAACGCTGTTTGCAAAGAAACTACAGAGCGACAATGTCTGAAATTTACATATGAGGTCCAGGGAATGATAATAAAAAGGTCTGTTACAGAAAAAATAAGTAAACTTAAAGAAAAAAAAAATCGGACTTTTTAAATAAAAAAAAATCCAGAAAAATGCTTAAAATATCAAAAAAAAATCTATATATAAGGAGACTCTTTACTGCAGAATTTTATAATGAACGGTTTATTAGATATTGAATTAAACGGGAATATTTTTAACATTGAAGCCTATGGGATTCTCCTGAATAAACCTGCCGAATTAAACCACCGAATGGCAGGGCATTTCGGAACCTTTCACTGCTGGTTTGTGTTCTCTGAATAGCCGAAGCAGTGCTTTTTCATGGGGATTTCACTGCCCTCAAACAGGCACCGAATGTGCAGGCAATTCGCAAGTATTTGACCTATTGCCTGCTCACTGTTTAGCCGAATGGCCAAGAAAGGTAACCGAACGCTGATTTTCAGCATTTGGTTACCTTTCTCCAGCCATTCGGATCTCTTTGAATAACCCTGATAGTTTTAGTCATCATAACAAAGTTATAGTCTACTTTTAGTCACTGAAAAGACATACAGGGTAATTCAAAGAGATTCGAAAAGTCACCGCACGTTCGGTGACTTTTAGTTCTCTTCAATTCGGTTCATTTTGACGATTCCATTTCGGTGACCCTGCGGTGTATTCAGCAAGCACCACAGGGCCCCCGAATTGCAGGGAAAGGCTGCCGCAAACCCGATGAAAACTCACCGCAAAACCCAGCGAATGCACGCCGAAAACCCTCAAAAACATCTGGATTAACCCGCCGAAAACCACGGAAAAAGTCGAGCAGGAGCCGATCACACGCAGCGAAGCCGCCGGAAAAAGTCGACACCGCAGACGAGTGATGTGAATAAATTAGGAAAACAGTTTGCTTGAATGTTTGAAAAGTGAAACGCTGTTTGCAAAGAAACTACTGAGCGAAAATGTCTGAAATTTACATATGAGATCCAGGGAATGATAATAAAGAGGGCTGTTACAGAAAAAATAACTGAAAAAAAAAAAATCGGACTTTTTTTAAAAAAAAAGGATGATTTTCAGCGTTCGGTTACCTTTCTCAAGCAATTCGGATCTCTTTGAATAACCCTGTTAGTCAACAAAGTCTGACAAAAATTATTAGTTGACTAAACTAACACAGAATGCGTTTCACAATAAACAGAATCGTTTCGACAAATATTACTGTTATAAATATAAGCCTTTTTAGTCCAGAATTACAGGTAAAACAAACAAAAATCAATGTAAATTGATGTACATACATGTATATTAAAACCGAGTCATATTCGGGAGACAGTGAGGTCCCACTAAATGCCACTTGCTTTGACTAAAATGAATACAAGCAGATATAATGATTTACAACGCAATAAACAAGATAAGACTCCATTGATGGATTACTGTCACGCTTGGTCCACATTGCGTGGTGGTCCCCCAAGTGGCAAATATTGTATAAAATAATTATAGTGTTACCTGTTGGTCGCTGCAAGTTTTTTTGCACCAGTATCCTTCTCTGAGAACCATCCATTGCAGCCTCCTCGATATGTGAACGATCCCCGATCACCGTCCAGTACATCATTCTGAAGGCGAGTGCCGACAAGTTGTGTGAGAGTAAGAAGAAAGGTTTTAAAAATCAGACGGTTTTCATACGTAACTTTCAATAAGAAAGAACACTGCACTAAAAAATATGAACGAGAAACATGAAGTGACAAGCTAATGGAACATACCCTTTCTTTGGATTGACAGCAATAGCATAGGGTTCACCAGCTATGTTGGTTAAGAGGCGTGTGCAGTTAGGTCCATTTATTTGTCCTACATTAATGGAATATCTCAAACTAGTCCAATGAGTAGTATAATAACTGAACCAATGCATACGGGAGTGGTCCGTCCAGTAGATATTTCCTGCGATCCAGTCAACTGCAATATCTCGAGGTCTTTTGAACTCAGGACACTAAAAACAAATGAATAATAATAATAATATGTAATGTTACTTTATGGCAAAATACACAGTGCATTGATATTTTGAATATGTTCTCCTGAACACATATTTTTTATTAATTTACACTTATAATTTAAATTATTTATAAAGCCCAAAATATTCTACAGGGCTGTACATGAAATTAACATACTGTATATGTTTGACACATGGAGAACAAAAGGAAAGAGGACCCTAGTTCATTGAGCTTACAAACTAAGGGTCCTATTCCCTATTTTGCGCTAACATGGGGGCGATAACGAGGAAAATCTGCGCCTGCAGATTTCCCTATAGCATCCCCATGTTACCGTGATATTCCAGGAAAGTCGTTACAGCAGCACCTCTCCCTGGAACGCAGTGTTTACTGCTGAGATACTCGCGGTAGTGCTTCCGCTCCATCGTGAGTATCACCTCCTTTCATGGAGGGTTGGGCTTTCGGGCAAAGAGCCCTGCATGATCTCGCTATCAGAAGATTGCGTAGTGCCACAGAGTGATCGTGGAGGGAGACTGGGAACTATTCGTTCACAGTCTCACTCTGCTCCAGACAACAAGAAGCATCAGAACGAGCCACTGTTCTCACCGTGGGATGAGAGTTGAGTATCAGATTTATTGGGGGGGGGGGTTATGGGGTGCTACATGATTTTGCAAATTCAGAATCAGGTAGAGCCAGCCTTTAGAAGGTGCTAACCTTTGGCTCTCTGCATCCCTGCGATAATTACTTCTAGCACTCTACAACACTTCTTATTGAAATGCTAGTGTAGGTTTGCGTTCCCCATGTTAAGTACCGGATGTGTAAAGTACAGTAAGCTCACGCAAAACTAACTCTTATGTTTTGAGGCGCTAATGTTAGCGCCAACTATGGAATAGAGCTCTAAGAGTAGTGGGATGACACAAAGAGGTGAGGGTAAATAGCAGGGTATGAGAAGTAATGGGTTGGAAGGGGGCTCTGTAGGAGATGGATGTGATAAGTGTAATGGGGATAATGGAGTGAGCTGATAGTTCTTAAAGTTATTGCTTTTGGAGACAATTTGAAAGACTGGAGGCACGGGTAGAGTCAAATGTTGAAAAGTAGAACATTTGCTGAGCTAATTAAATAATGCTTCTTAAATATTGAATCAAATATAGAACATAAACAGAGCTCTAGCAGTTTGATTCAAAATATAGTAAGTCAGGTCACCAAAGCCAAAGCAATACGTTTTTTAGTCGGTTACAAGGATGACCTCAGTCTTTGCCTAATCAAAATTGGTTGTCAACCATAAAATGGGCTTTGTAAGTAGTGAACTTACCAAGTTACGTTCATATATACAAAGGGGTTACTACACTAGGTCTAAAAAGGTAGAGTGACAGTGTAGACCAGTGGTTCTCAACCCAGGTCTTCAGGTCCCCCTAACAGGCCGGGTTAGCCAGATATCTGAAGCATGGCACAGGTTATATGACTTTGGAGACAGGGATTGCAGGATTCAGTCTGCATTTCCCCCATGTAATCATTAAAACCTGGCCTGATAGGGGTCCTTAAGGACCAGAGTTGGGAACAAATGTGCAGACGGTCATACACTAGCTGTTCTTTTGGAGCCATGCCTGTTAGACATCCTGACAGCTATAATGAAATGCCTAAAGTCTAGGGCTGTATTCATGCATAGGCCAACTAGTCCTTGGCCTGGGGCAGCAGACTGTAAAGGGGGCAGCATTTTTTAAAATATTTGCCGAGTGATAGAAATGACTGTTAGAGGCACAAACATATTTTATTCAATTATCTTTTCCCTAATATACTTTCTTTTGAAGGTCAATGCATCTAAGTGTGTGTGTGTGCGTGTGTACGCGTGTGTGTTTATAATGGTGCTGAAATGCAATAAGACTCCCAGCAATGGGTCTCTAAACTATATTAAATGCGTTAAAAGGAAATTTGCTTTCCTTCTAAATTAAATTTTTATTCATATAACTGGCGCCCTCGGGTCATTTATTATTAGTCTTAATTTTATGTTGACAGATTTATTTGATATGGGAGGGACGGAGAGCTAGATTTGGAGTGCCTAAATACACCCCTGCTGGGGTGTGACAGATCGATCAGCTTTAATGCCTCTCACTCTGATCCCTTGATTGTATGAGTGGATCAGAGTGTATAACATGCATCTAAAGGCATCACACATTCTATTTCTTTACCAGTACATTCATTCACTAATGCTGTCTCTTATCTGACAGCTCTGGCAGCGCATCAACCAGTTAGCATACTCAACGGCAGAGCTGTTACCTGCTACAAAGTGCAAACATGCTGGAGGGAGAGAAGAAGCTCCCCTTGACTTTATATAATCGATTGAATAGCTGTAAGCCATTTAAAGTGTTTAGAGGTAAATACACATAAACTAAGTTTTCCGTTTGGATGTGATACGCAGTTTAATAAATGGTTTTGACGCTTTGAATTACACCCACTGGAGTCAGAGATATACCATAAAGGAGGCTATCCTAAACAATGACAACAAACCCACACTAAAGAGATGAGCAATTTAAAAAAAGTCACATGACACACATATCCAGAGGCTGTGAAGGTTACAGTATAAATACATTTCCAAAGCATAAATATTAGTTCTACTGGAATTGTATGAGTGATACAATCACATACACATTGACCAATTATAACTAAATTGCAGAGACAGATGAAAATAACACATATATAAGAATACAATACATGCTACAAAGTTGCAAAACGCGTCTACAAACCACATCGACGCAAAAGTGATTTTGATGACCATTTTGCAAGAAATGATTTGAATGGCCAAGAATCCAAACACTGGTGTAACAACATCACGTATAAGGCGTTCTCCACTCGGCAATATTGTTTCACTGAAGCTCGCCAAACTTGCAAACAATACGGCAGTATTCGTACAATGGTTTTCATTCCATCACCATAGAGAAAACGAACGACGTTTCGACCCCTAATCAGGTCTTTGTCACGTCAAGGTTGTCAAGGTTGGGGTCGAAATGTTATTTGTTTTCTCTGCCATATGCTGGAATTATTCAAGGTTTGCGTTACTTTTCTGGGTCAAGGAGTGAGGACCCTTCTGGCGGCAAATCGAAGGTGGGTGCAAGCATCTGTTTTACCAGAACTGAACTTGCAAAAAATGGTAAAAATAACCACTGTTGCATCTATGGTGAACTTCGTCTGTTCGGAGTAGCACAATTCAATGATGGCGGGTTGATTCAATCGACTGTAAACAAAGGATCAGTCAGTAATCTACTGCAGAAGAAGTCAACGGTGACTTTCTATTTGCCACGTTTCCATCTTTGTGTGCAACACCGATGACTATACTCCACTGATTTTAAAGTGACAATCTGCATTTAACTTCTGTTGAAAGTATCTTAAAACAATGGTAAAAACAATGCTAGAGAACTTTGACTGAGAATTTGGTAACAGACTACACTGAGCAACTTCGGCAGAGACTATGGTAGAAACAATGGCTGAAAACTATTGCATACTATGGTCAAACGTCTTGAAATATTGAATTCACCATAGCTGATCCCCCATAGCTCTCGGAAGTAAATCCACCGTTGACTGACTAAAGCGAAGGTGGTTAGTGAATAGATCCTATAATGTCAAGGCATGGCAATGATGCTGCAACTCAATATTATTAAGTTCAAAGCAAAAAAAATGCATTTTCTGGGGAGACGAGGCAGGTGACAAGATCGACGGAGTTTAACCAATATTATCAGGAAGTATACTATTAAAGTGTGCATATATATTGGGTGTTGGTGTGATTAGGGGCAGGATGCCAGATCACTGTTTTGTCAGCAGGCAGATGGAGAATGCCCTTTTCCCCTATAGGGTTAATTCCAGGCTGCCTGCTGATTAAGACTGACCTGTCTTTTATAAAGCACTGTGGTTCCCTCTGGGAGAGCAGTCTTTTGTCTGGGATCAGCAAAGGAGGAACAAGCCCTACATTTCCTAAGGGAAGTAAAAATTGTTTATTTTGTTGGTTACTGTTGGTAAGCAGCTTTGCTGCCCCATATTATAAGTGAGGAGAAAACAAATGTTTAGTTACAGGGTTATTATATTCAAAAATAGGTGAAAACCAGGAAAACTGTCAGGAGAAGAGACCAATCTAGACCAAATAGCCGATTTGTAAAGTGAGATAATTGGGAGAAATTATCTGGTTTGGCTATTTTGACCTAGAATTTTCACTTCTCCAGTCATTCTCCTGAGTTTCACCTTTCTTTGAATAGACCCTTTGAATAGTCTCCGAATGAAGGAGCAGGCTTTGGATTTAGGAGTTGTTTTATTTTTGTGTATTTGGAAGCTCTGCATGTGTTGTAATTGGAAAATAAAGTAAAGCCTTCAAACAGTGAATGGTCTGTGCATCGCTCCATACGACAATATGTAAACTTTAGCAGAGGTGGAATATTTGTGTACGGCTCTTTTTTATTAATCAATTTGAAGTAGAACACAGGACATTGCGGTGTTAAGGTTTGCTTCCTCCACAGCGTAGTTTTAACTGTACTGAAAAACTAATGCAATTTTAAATAGCAAAATGAATGCAGAGTCATGTCATACAGAAGGAGAAAGCAGTCAGGGATTATTTTATAGCCCAAGCTTCACTTGTAGATTAAGATTGATAAAAAGAACAAACACGTTGGTTAGATATTTATTATTAAATAAACTCCACATAGAAAAATGGCCAATTTGATTTATTCACAGATAGATCAACTATGAAAAAGTATGACATTTAACACCTTCACTACCGGATGGTTTTCCATAAACCCAGGTTCTTAAATTAGTGGTTTTATGGAAAACCACTTTATAGAAGCCATAAAGTACAAGTTTGTTGTAGAATGCCTACAACACATTTCCATTCCATATGCACTAGTTGGTAAGCAATTGGCTCCATCTCCTGGTCAAAAAGTGTCACTGCCGTTACAGTGCAGACACATGTCCCAGCTGTTAAAATAATGTGTGCACGTCATTTGTAATGCCCGATGTGCTAGATAGTTAGGGGTATAACCTGGAGCCATATGCAAATTAATTTGTTCTGCAACAAACAAAAAAAACATTTTCTGTTCTCGACTTACAATCAAACCACTTTTAGTTTCTTTTCTTCCCCGCCCGTGAAATGTGTTGTAGAAAATGCCTCCAGGATTAAACTGGGTGCTCCATACAATCATATTTCCATGTAGATACATCTCCATCCCTGTTATTCTGGAGTTGTGTGCAATCCGAGAAATTTGTTGATGCTCTGCATTGTTAGTGAATGGGTATCTGAAAGCAAGGACCTCAGTATCATTGGCCACATAAAGCACTTGATCTTCTGTGTCTGAAAATAAAATATTCATTGTTAGGTGTCATCTTTATAAAGTTACATATTTGCTTTGGTATATATGCTTGCAACCAAAAATACTACAAACAAATATATATTGTAATGGTAGTCACTTGGAACTTGGGTAGAAGGACTTTAAGATGCTTTTAGGAGGTTGGGATTGTGTTTTTTTTATGGGTGAACACAAAACATACAATGGGTATTATTTGGGGTTTATAGTCAAAATTATACACACAGGGCAGGGAAGGAACAGAAAAGGAGCAGGAGAACCAATGGGACACCACACAAAAGGGATGGACAACCAAACAAAGGTAAAACACACCCTGGCATTAACATCCTGAATAGCCTCCCCTTCCCACACACACCCTGGTGTAACACTCAAATGAAGGAACTCCCTTTTACAAATATGGCACAGAGGAGAAAGGTGCTCTTTCAGTACTGGCTTCCAGCAGTTCCTGGTGAAAGTGGCAGAGATCTGGTTTATCCCAGCTCTTGGCCGGTTAGATGGGAGCATGGAGATACATTTCAAGACAACAAAAACATAAAACAATTCAAATCAAGCAAACAGCACAGCACGCACCACAGGACACTCTCAAATGAACACAATACAACACAGACATCAGAGACATCTGGTAGTAGGACACAGAACAAAGGGTGACTTTGATAGGAGAGAGCTGCAGGACAATATAAAATGTCAGATCCGCAAAAAACATAGTACCACACCTCCCAAAAGCATCTCCAGATTCATGTACCCCAAGTGTCTACCATCACACACACACACATTTATAGGGCCACATTACAATCTTTGGTGCTAACCTTAACTCTCACCTGCGAGAGCATTAACGTTAGCCGCGGTGGCTACTGCATATTGCAATCCAAATGGTAAGGGGTTAAGTAACCCGTTTGCGTTTGGTACCTTGCGCTTTTCATCGCGAGGTTACTGTTCTTTGTGCTCCCTATACTTAACATGGGGAGCACAAAGTGTTAATTAGTGCTGGATTACAATCTACTAGCGCTGATTAACATCCGGCTGTGGTTTGCATAAAGGTAACCACAGCCAGGACTTGGTGTTAACAGATTCCGCTTCTGCAGAATCCGTTACCACCATAAAAAATAAATAAAAAAAACAATCAGATACTCACCTCCTGTCCCGCGGTGAGGACCGTGGCTCTGTCCGCCTCCTCTGTCCGCCTCCTTCGTCCGGCGGGAGCAGGGAAAGACTGGGGCAAGAAGTTCCTCAGTCTCCTCCTGTGCATCACTACACCGACCGGCCGGATCTCGCAAGGCGAGATCCGGCAGGTCAGGTGACCTCTGGCGTGTGGCTCAATGGAGTCCTATGGACTCCATCAAGTGGGTGCTCGCAGCTGCGCTCAGCGCTACCGCGAGCATCCCAGGGCTTTGCACCCGGTAACAATGCAGGCAGCTTTTTTACTACCTGCATTGAAATTCCACGCTAAAATGGGGGCGCTAGGGGGAACACTGTGGGCACAGTTTTTCCTCCCTAGCGCCCCCGTTTTAGCGTGGCGAATGTAATTTGGCCCTTAGTGTTTTATTGTATTTTTTTACTCTGCTTGTTTTCGATCATTAGACTTTTCCGTACTATCATGACACAATACAATCAACACATCTCTGACTCAACACATATTGTAACACAATATAAACAGCTTTCTTATTTTTCCCTCAAAGCCTAAGATATTGATACATTTTCACAGCGACAAATACTGTAACGGGAATTCAATTTCCTGAACCAAATAACCGGTATGGAAGCTTATGCTTTATTATAGTGCAGAGCTGGACAATCTTGGGGCCCCATGTTTTTCAGAACTACATGTTCCATGATGCCCAAACATTCTGAAGGCAGCCCAATATGTCATGGGATAGTTTCAAAACATTTGGGGTACAGAGGTTAGACATCCCTATTGTAGTATATGGCTGGTAAGTACAGCAGATGCCTTTATGCCAGGAGTGAAGTCATCTTTTAAACACTAATAATGATCTAAAAAAGAGGTCAGCAACCTTGGCCCTCCAGATGATTTGGAACTACATCTCCAATGAGGCTCAGGATCTCATTAGGTTGGCTAAGCCTCATGGGAAACGTAGTTCCAAAGTATCTGAGAGGGGCCCTCCAGATATTTTGGAAGTACATCTCCCACGATAACCAGCCACTCATTAGGTTAATCATATCATTATCATATTATTATTAAGCATCATTGGAAATGTAATTCCAAAATACCTGGCTGGTCAAGGTCACCGACCCCTGACATAAAGGGCTGCTATTGTAATAATAATTTGGAATGGATGTAAATCACACTATAAATAATTAATTGCACACAAGAAAAACCTTTAATTTAAATTTTAATGCAGCATTGAACAAAATTATGGTTAAAATAATTGCTGTTTTTAGTAACAGCTGGACTCGTTAACACGTGTTGTTTACAAAAAAGAACGTAAGAACTTAGCATTGCAGACATGACATATAACATCATAAAAATAATGAGCCATTTGTACCATTAAAAAAAAAAAAAGAAGATATTAACTTCATGGTTTAATGGTTGATTTTAACTTATGTTCCCATGCAGTAATATACATTAATGTGAAAAGTCCACGGCTTCAGATACTGAGGGACCATGTTCATTAGCAAGATACGTTTTAGCAATAGCAATACTCATGGGCATTTTCAGACGCACGTCTCGTACACTTAAGACTGAATGTTCACCTTTCGCAACGCAGCTGTGATTCTTTTCCTGGAAATTTCTGTCACAGGAACATTTGTAGGAGCCTTTTAAATTAGTACAGTGGTGGGAACAGCTCCCCAGAACTAAGCACTCATTAATATCTGCAAAGACATAAGGAGATACTTTTCTGTTAATTGATGTTTCAAAAATAAACATAACTTTTATTACAAAGGGCAAATTTAAATAAAATAAAGAAACTTGTCCACCAGAACCAGTCGGAATATTATCAAAATCATCAAACAAGATCACATTTATATGAGAATATTTTAAAGATGATACAAAGTTTGCAAAATGCATTTCCGTGACAGTATAATCGAACAACGCAATGTAAATAGATTATTCATTTCTGGGGAAAAAAGGAAATATTTAAAATAATTATTTTGAACTTAAATTGTTGAAAATTCTCGGCACCAGAAGCATTGAAATACAGTTCTCTAGGGGATATTAACGAATTAGGATAACAAGTTATATCAATGGATGTGCAAAGCCCTAAAATCAACCAAAAGGAGAAGATACCCTAACATTTTAACCCGTTCGCTACCGAGATCGAGATATCTCCGGCTTCAAGGGCACCATCCGGTGTCTGATGTCTAGATATCTCAACTGCAGCTCTGCAGCTCAAAAGGAAATTAAATGTGTTTGCTTTCGGGCTGCAGAAGGTGCCCCCAAAGTTTCAGCCCTGTGGGCATACTGCCCAAAGAGCTAAAACTGTGCAAAACTGGCTGACTGAATGTCCTGACATTGGACATTCAGCAGCCGATACACTTGCAGACCATGTTCCTTTCAACGGCTGTAACTCAATATGGCAGTAGATCACCCCATCGACTGGCCAAATATGTTAGTACAGTAAGAAATACATTGGGAATATGCACATATATTTCTTACTGTATAACTAACCCCTTCACTACCAAGTGATTTTCCAAAAAAAAACATTGTCAGAAACCAGTGTTTTTTTTAATCATTTTTAATTAGTTATAGAGGTATAATAATATACAGTAATACAGCACCATCTACTGCCAAATTGAGTTACAGAGGTTTGAGCCGCAGGTGTATTTTTTTTCTCCCTGCATCGACTGCTGAATATTTCATAGCATTCACCAGCGGATTTTACAGTTTCAGCTCTTTGGTTATAATGCTCACAGGGCTAAAACTTTAGGGGCACCTTCTGCAGCTCAGAAGCAAATGAAACTTGTCTGCAGCACACAAATTTAATTTGCTTTTGGACTGCAGATCAGCAGATCGAGATATCTCGATATCAGGAAACCGGGTGGTGCCTTTGAAGCCCGAGATATCTTGATCTCGGTAGTGAAGGGGTTCAGTAAAAATTATTTTTCAAAAAAACACTGGTTCCTGACAATGTCTTTTTAGAAAATCACTTGGTAGTGAAGGGGCTAATCATCGGTGCTTCAAATAACATTTGTTTACAACAAGTATAATTTTATCATGATTTAAATGTGTAATATATATATTATATTATTTGTTTATTGGTATCATGATTATATGCTTAACCCCTTCATTACCATAATAGTGTATACACACTAGTAGCAGCCGATATTGTGTTGTACGATTGCAAATGGTAAACGATTCTTGCAAACAAATTTTCAAAAAAAACACTGGTTCCTGACAGTGTTTATATTTGGTATAATCACAAGAATGGGGGGGGCTCCTACGATAAATAATATTGTTGCATGTTCCTTTATTGTAGGATCAGTGGGGCTCCCCATTTTCTTGTGATTGTATCCTGTATGTGTAGGGAGACGTGGAATACCTCCAGGGGGAGCAGATCCTATTGTGCCAAGTTAAGTATTTTGTGTCATTTTATATTGTATCACAGGTAGTTTTTATTTGGAAAATCACTTGGTAGTGAAGGTGTTAAAGGGTACTGCGGCCACTCAATGTAATTTGTGTCCTCACTTCACTATCGCCCCAGAAGCTCAGATCAGCCAGCACTGTTTCCTTTTAATATATGCACTTTTTTAATGTGTTGTTGATTATGGTTATTGTTGAAGAAAAATAATATCCCATTAATAAAATAAAATACCATTATTAAAATAAAATGCTATTAATAAGCTGCTTTACCACAGTACTTTCCATAGTTTGAATGTCGAATGATTTGAGTCATTAATCGAGTTAAAGTCTATTAACAATCTGACACAGCATCAACTGATACACGGAAAAAACAAAGCATAAATAAAAGGTTTTTGTCACATGTGGGGCTATAGCTGTAAAATAATACACATTCCAAAGAAACATTGCAAAGAAAACAAATACCATGTATCTACTCCATGAAAAGGAATCACAATGCAAGTAGTGTTTTAATTATCCCTATAACTGATTTGTTATTTAGGAGTGCAGCCCTGTGTGTTCTCTGCCTCCAAAGCGCTACATCTCGCTTTATTGCAACAGTGTGAAATTCATCAGGGATATTAACACAGAGTAAATTATCTGGGAATGCAAAATGTTTATTAATGTGAGGTAGACAGTAAAAGCTGCAAAAATCTAGGTAAGCTGATGAGAACCAGCATTTCTACTGAACGGTACAGGCTGGATTCTTAGGGCACTATTACATTGATCACCCTAAAATGAGGACACTAAGGAAGAAAACCTGTGCCGGCCGGTTTCTCCTTAGCGTCCCCATTTTAGCGTGATATTACGGTGCAGGACGCTGCAGGCGTTAATCCAGCAGCCTGCACCGTAACACAGCACTAAGCCTCCGGATGCTTGCCGCAGCACTAAGCCCATAGGACTCTATTGAGGCTAACGCTGCCGGTCACTTGACCTACAGGATCTCGCCTCACGAGATCCGGCAGGTCAGCATAGTGATTTACAGAGTGAGACTGGGGGAATTTTTTCCACAGTCTCTCACTGCTCCTGGCGGCAAGGAGAAGTGGATGGAGCAGACGTTTCTGCCACGGGATGAGAGGTGAGAATGTGATTTTTTTGGGGGGGTTCAGCTGGTGATGACTGATTTGGCAGAAGCGGAATCTGTTAGCACCAGTTCTTGGCAGTGGGTAACTTCTTTAGTTAACCGCAGCAGGATGGTAACTAGCTTTAGGACATTGTAGTCCTAATGCTAATTAACTCTTTGCGCTCCCCATGTTAAGTATAGGGAGCGCAAAGTACAGTAAGCTCGCGCTGAAAAGCACAAGATCCGAATTGCTAACAGTTTTTTTAACCTACGGATTGTAACATGGTGCACCCGCTCTAGGGCATCTACAGCCAACTTTATGGAAACCCCCCCTAAAATATTATTTTACATTGAATCCTATGGGATTCGCCTGTCAAGCTGAATCGCTTCTCTATGGGACAATTTCCCTGCCGCCGATCAGCGGTTTAACTATAAAATTCATCTGAAGTCGTCTGATGGAAGTTGGAGCAGTGGACGAGGACTGAATCACCTCCATGTTTGGGATTGGTCAGACGACGACAGCCAATCGCACGATTGCACAAATATGGACGCAGTCGACAGCCAGCCTCATGCTACATATGGTATTGTCTCCTGGAGTCCATAGGACTCCAAGAAGACTTGAGAGAGCCCTTCGCGGGAGTGTGTGTATGCAGTCTTGCAGTCTTGCCAGTTGAAGGGCATTACCATCCAGAAAGTCACTATGAAATGCAGCAGGGCTGTGGTCTCCCTGACATTATAAGTAAGAAAAGGAAACAAACTGGTGGTCCAGTAAAATCTTTGAAAGAGCTTATTTTGGGCCAGCATCATAAAGATTTGTGTCTTTCAACATGACTAATAGAAAATATGTTGTTTAAAAAGTTATTTCAGTCATAATCCCTTTATTTCTCGGCCTGAAAATCCATTTATCAGCACCTTTCAACATTTGAAATTTTTTTGGAAATTGCCATACAATAAATTCGAATTGAAGAGATATAGCATATATTTCTTTTAAAAAGTACAGCCGCAAGAGCCATTATTCAAATAGATTTTTTATTGGGAACCAAAATGCCGGTGAATTAGAATTTTAACCACCCAAGCCAATAAATGGTCAAAAGAGGTCTTTATTTTGGCCATCAGCCATCAGCCAACCTGGCCACCTAGCCAACTCTTCAAATGGAAAGTATCAATCGTGATGCCGGCCACAATTGCAAGACAGATTGAACACTTTGGCGAATACAGGGACCGGTCCAAAAATTGAGGAACGCTTACTTTCTGTAAGGGTGGCACCCCGCATACGCCATGGTGGGACCCCCGGAGCAAGACATGGCAAACCCTTCAGGCGAGGATACTCCAGAACCAGAGTGGTAAGGGTCAAAACTTTATTATCCAGGACAAGGACAAAGGTGAAGTAGGAGCCAGACATGGTTCAACTGAGCCGATAAACACCACAGGAAAGTGGAATCACAAATGAGGTGATGCAGGGAAACAAGGCTATATAGTTGTAAGGTACAAGGCTGGAACCTTGCAGAGCACAAGGCTGGATACTTGCAGGGTGCATGGCTGGTTAGTTGCAGGGAACACAAAGCTGGATGGTTGCAAGGGACACAAGGCTGGATACTTGCAGGGTGCATGGCTGGTTAGTTGCAGGGAACACAAAGCTGGATGGTTGCAGGGGACACAAGGCTGGATACTTGCAGGGAACACAAGGCTCAGGAGTAGGAGCAGCAGTGCTTACTCCACACTGGAGACTCAGAACTGAGCCCAGCTAGGAGGGAGCACTGCCCTTAAATAGGAAGTGGAGCAGTTCTCAGTAGTCTGGTTGATGGAAACAAGGCAGGTTAGTGGGAAGTCCTGAGCTGGATGGATGGGCCAGGACAGGAGTGCAAAGTCAGGCCTGAATCGTCTCAAACAAGGAGATTACATGGGTCTCCAGGCTGGTGGCATGACAATTTCTACCCTCCAATGAATCAATGAGGAGTATCTGTGTCCACAATGAAGAAGACAAAGTTAGGTGCAAGACAAATGAATGCGAGCAAAGTAGGCACATGCGTCCCAGACAAGCTGGTCAAACTGCACATTCCACTTTTCAACGCACGTGTTGCCAAAGTAACAAAATATTAGTAACACCATACGAGTGAATTTAATATAAAAGATAACAAAGAATAATTGTTCCATGGCCATGAGATCATACACACAATCCTGAGGACTCTCATGCTGAGTCTAGTATGGCCAATGCGTCTCATTTCTGGGCAGTTGTGCCCATTACAGATGAACTTATATTTTACTGCAGTGTGTTGAATAGCATCTTTTCAGGTCCACCATGTCCACTCTGCACTGGGGGCGACTCTGATTAGGCCCATTTGGACACATAACTAATATTGTCCATCGTAATAATTCTGAAGATGAGTGTTTCACTTAAAAACTGGATTGACTTTAGATGGACTCTGTCCTCTGTTGAAAACACAACTAATAGTTTAACTCATTCAATACCAGCATGCACCTTAATCACCCTAATGTCAGGACCAGTTGACTCTGAGTTCGCTTTATTTATTGCAGGGATATTAAAAAATGACTCCATCGGCACCGCGATTCTTCCCAGCTGTTCTAATTGGTCTGCGGTTGAACAGACGAGTTAAAAAACAAAAATCTAAAGCAATAAACAGATAATAAGAAACCAGCCTATTGTTACAATATTATGCAGAAAATATATATATATATATGAATATTTTTATAAAAAAAAATCAGTTTCGTAATTAAATATAGCTAATTCTAGATTATTACCGGAGATAGCTGAGCCTTAATTTGCATTTTGGATTATTAGGAAGCAGGAACAACTTTAATTCCTTTCATTTGTGCACTAATGCGTCTGCACCACAGATATACTGTCGCCTCATTATAAAACGTGATTCTTTTCTCAGTTCTGCATGAAAAGCTTTCTTATTTCTGAAGGCATACAGGCGCTTCTCGGTAAAGTACTAGTAGCCTTTATTAACATACGACGCGTTCGGAATTTAAATCGTGATTTTTTTTTTCCCGGATCCCATTTAACTTTTTTTTTTTTTCTGGCGCATTTCTGACAAACCACCTAAAAAAAAAAATGATATAGATAAAATAAAACGTACCCTCGCATTGTCTGGTTTTCAAGTTTCTCCAGAAACCGCTTTTGCAGCGACAAGTAGCGTGTTTATTTGTATGATCACAGAAGGCATCGTCACCGCAAGGATTTACGTCTGCTTCGCAAAAGTATTCGGTTCCCTCTGAAGAAAATTTGAAGTAGCATTAAAAGTGTGAAAAAAATGTTAAACAACAATGAGTCCCCCATGTATACAGAGCAGTGCGACTTGCCGACTTTCCTGCTTTGCTTTCCTTGGTCAGACCCAGGGCTCAAGTCCTAAAAAATTAAGGGCACTATCATCTGCTCTAAGCTAAATCGGGGATGGTAAGGGAAAAAATTTGCTCCGCTTAGTGTCCCCGTTTTACCTGTAGATTACAGGGTAGGCGCTGAATCCAGCAGCCTGCCCCGTAGCGGCCGCTAGCCTTTGTGGAGTCCATAGGACTCCATGGAGGCTGGTGCTGCTGGGTCACATGACCGGCAAGATCTCGCCTCTCATGAGATCCTGTAGGTCCGCGGAGTGATTGCGGAGGGAGACTGGGGACTTTTTCCCCAGTCTCACTCTGCTCCCGGCAGCCAGAAATGGCAGATCAGGCCGCTGTTCTCGCCGCGGGATGAGGTAAGTACCGTAGATACTCAAGTATAGCGCAACCCGAATATAACGCGATGAATAGAGATTTATTATGGAAATGAGAAAATACTCAAGATTCGAATAGAACGCGAGGGGCAAAACTATAAAAGTATACTGTACCGGTAAACCATTAAAATCCTTTGAGGTTCTCTTAACACAGTCAGGCTCCCCCTCAGGCCAGGGTGCTCTGCTCTAGAATGATTGCAGTTGTTACTAAGTATGAAGCCGCCGGCCACCCGTCTTCTTTACTAGCGATAAGATGGCCGGCGGAGCGAGATGACCAACACATTGAATCATTCACCAATAGCCAACACACCGGGAGGTGTCGTTTTCTGACCTCCGGCACCTACAGGCAGGCTCATCTACCACGTTGTCCGCCGATAGTCAGGGATACTTGGGATCCATGAGCAAGTCAAGTTGTTTTTTTTTTTATACGCAATGCAGATGTCTCGAATATAGCGCAACCCCTCCAATTTTAAGAAAAAAATTTATCACCAAAATCTAGCGTTATACTTGAGTATTTTAGTGATTTTTTTGGGGGGGGGGGGGTTCCGGCTGCTGCTGATTCCCCAGAAGCTCTAAGTTGTAGCAAACACTTTTACATTTTTATATATTTTTATTGATTGTCTTTTCTACATATCAACTATCTTATGCCATATTTCTACATATTTTTTATTGATTTTACTGTGATCTAAATACCTTTCAAGTGACTAATCGATCTGTTTGTAGCACATTGCTTTCATCACACACACACAATCGTGCATTCCAGTTTAATAGTGCACCAGTACACTATCCTTCTGCTTGTTGATAAATGACAAACGCATTAATTACAAAAAGACGAGAATCAAAACCACAGCAAGGTAAGTGAAAGAAAAAAATCAAAAATCAATCAACACCAACTTGGCTGGTTGGTGAACTTTTCCAACATGAATATTTTAACTTGCCTATTCAATACATTGTGCTTTATGAATAGAAGCTGTTTTGGAAGAATTTGTATGAATGATTGCCCTTTCATACCTTTAGTTATTTTCTCATACATTCATTTTTACAAGTGGCCAGTTCCTCAAGTCGCAGCACTTTAAATCGGTCATATATCACAGAAAACGTCTTGCACGGAATGTCTGTTATAGCATTTTGGGACTTTCGCTTCGTGTCCCTGTCCGCGAATCATGGTGTGAGTTATAAACAAAGCCAAAAATAATAGCGTGTCCGCTCTAAAAGCTGAATTTCTAACTGTGGCCGCGTTTAAATAAAATTAGCAAAGAAATGGTGCGTGGTAGAAAGTCTTATTTGTGGAAAATATGCACTCTCAGCGCTATTAAAGTTGAACTAAGAATTAATGCAAACAGATGGGCTGTGTTAAAACAGTGACTTTTTTTAAAATTGCTTTTATGCAATAATTAGTTTCCTTCTATTTAGTTTTTTAATAGCTTTGGGCATTTGAGGCATATGGAAAATTAAACATCCATGTGGATATTTGTGTTTTTTTTATTGTACCACAACAGTCTTAATTGTTATGCAAAACGTGTGACTGTGGAAGGAACAAAACATTATGTTTTTGCGACACAAATTGAAAGAGGATCAAGGGAGGGATCTACAAGTTAAAAACAAAAACATAAAACAAAACAAAATCTTTTGCTAAAACCCATGCATGATGTGACGGTTTTGCATGATAGGCCAGATATAGCTAAAAAAAGACAAGCCATAGATATTTTAAGCCATAGATATGAGTGAATGTTGACTTTTTGGAGCTGCAACTTTCGTGCAGGACCTGCAATATTCTGTGTCATAGAGAATCAGTGCATGGTCTCCAATGCATCTTTGCTATTCTCCTTTTTAGCCCCTTACTTGCTGAATACCGGAGGAAGGGTGTACTCCCCCTTCAATCATTCGCTTGATAGTCTTATCTCTTATGCCAGTGGTTCCCAAATCTGTTCTCCAGGACCCCCTAACAGGGCAGATTTTAAGGACTCCTTTGGGGAAATGCGGACTGAATCCTGCAATCACTGAGCAAATCACAGCAAGCCATATTAAAAGCAATCTCTCTCTCTTGTTCTGCAAGCAAGCCAGAAAGGTATTTTTCAATCAACACATTTTTTGCCATATTGTTACTGTTGCTAGTTTATTTCTTCTTTTTATTCTTCCCTCTTTTTTTGATAGTTTATTTCAGTGCTGATTCTCAGTCTGCTCCTCCCTATTGTAAATACTTTGCATGCGCAAATGGCTAACGCCCTCTAAACTCTGTATTTGTTTTCATCCATCATCACACCATCACACTTCACTACCATTTTTCCCCTCTGCTGTCCCACCTTCCCACCCGCCCACCCAGCCCGTATCCTAATTATATAGCTTCCTTTTCTCAGCTGCTTCAATCCTCGCTCAGTTTAACCTCATCATACCCAAGCTCTTGGTCTATCATAATGCAGTGTCTGTTATACTCTCTCTGGTAATTATCTCCACAATCCCACTGTTCCCTTTTGTTTCACTTACCTCAGTCCCTTAGATTGTAAGCTCATGGGATGTCTGACTTGTATAAAGTGCTGTATTAGCAGGACAATTATCCTACAGGCAGGGCCATCTGTTCCTTATGTTTTATTATTTATCATGTCACCTGTTTGTGTTTCCCGTTGTAAAGCGTTATAGAATCTGTTGGCGATGCATAAGTACTTGTGACTGTAACTGTATACAACCTGTGCTGTGCTTCATATATCCTGCAAACCTGGCCTGTCAGGAGTACCTGAGGGTTGGGATCCAATGCAATAAGGTGTTTTGTTTTTTTGCATGCTGTGGTGGATTTGGTTGATAAAAAAATTCTACATTTTCTTACATCTACCAATCTAGTCAAATACAGTTAGTTGTTTTCGCCACTTAATTCTGTAGAGCAAACACTTTGATAGTCTTCTAATTATTAATGACTTACTACTAAAGAAAAGGAAAAAATAATCATTTTTAATAATTTCACAACACTTCAAACTTGACTTAACGCCTACGGAAACTGTTGTTTTTATGACACAAAGGGATTTATTCGGCTATTGTAATTTATTATTCAATACAATATCATATTTAGTAAATAGCACGCTGTTATATAAACGACTAGTGCGTCATTTAATGTTTCCTTGCTAATTAACAATGTCAATTTGAAAAGTTAGACTTTCTAGTGGAGCATCGTTGACATTTTAAGACAAAATTAAACCTTGACATCACATCATTCTCTCTTAAAACTCACCGTTTTTACAATCCAGCTCATCGCTCCCGTCTTCGCAGTCATCGAAATGATCGCACTGCAGATCCAGGGCTACACACTTTTTATTATTGCATGTGAACTCGTCTTTTTTGCACGGTATCACTTTCTGTTTCGCACCTACCATATTGGCATAGGCAGAAAATAAATCATAATTAGCTTTTCGCACTCATTAAAACACAACTGGCGCATATTAGAGGCAACTGACCAAGAAACATTTAGGTTTTCTCATGCATTTCAAATATAATTGTTTCAAAGCTTAATTTATAGCGCACGTGAACTTTCAATTAAGTCTTCAAATAAGATCAGTTATGTTTTATTTCCACAAATGATTCTCCCAAACTAAATTAATTTACAGGGTTGTTCAAAGAGCACTGAAATGTCACCAACATTTCGGTGCTTTCCCGATCCCCGCACTTCGGCTAGTCCAATTTGTCCACCCTGCAGTGAAGTCAGCATTTACCGCAGGGTCCCCGAAGTGCAGGGAACAAACCGCCAAACGCATAACAACAACCTCGCTGAATCGATCCGAAAAACTCAGAAAAAACAAGAATCGATCAGAAAAACTGACGAAAACTCAACGAACGTATCCGATGATCCGCCGCATTAACATGAAAAAAGTCGACAACCCGCCGAACAGAGTGCTGACCAGCCGCGAGAAAAAGCCGACAAGCCGACGAATGGGTAAAAAAAACCCATCAACTTTTAAAAGGTGTTTTCAAAAGAACTGCTGCATGAAAATGCCTGGAAATAACAAATAAGGTCCTATGAACAATAGTAAAAAGGTCTGTTACAGAAAAAAACATCATCATTTTTTTTAAAAAATCTGAAAAAAAAATTGCTGAAAAATGCTTAAAAAAATTATAAAAAGAAAAAAGAATAAGAGACTTTTTGCTGCAAGTGAAAAAAATTAAACAGTTGAATAAAGATTTAGAAAACCAGGGAATATTTTTTAAATTTAAACCTATGGGATTCCCCTGATTAAACCTGTCGAATGAAACCACTGAAAATCAGGGCATTTCACTGACATTTCGGTGCTGTTTGGTGTCTCTGAATAGATTAACCATTGTTTCTCATTGGGGATTTCACTGCTGCCGAAGATCGCGCTATTTTGCAGGCAATTTGCCAATATTTGGCGAACTGCCTGCTTTCTGAATAGCCAAATGGCCATGAAATTGCACTGTATGGGGAAATTCACCATTCGAGACAATTTCGGCGCCAATTCGGCTCTCTTTGAATAACCCTGTTAGTCTCTGAGCTGTACAAGGTAAATTTTACGTACCACAGTGAGCCTCATCTGTGTTATCTCCGCAATCGTCTAGGCCATTGCAAACCTGTTCCGTCCGAAGGCACACACGGTTGTTCCGACATCTGAAAGGCCTTGTTGGTGGGCATAGAAATTTGACTTAAGAGGAAACATACATAAAAAGTCAATATTATACTAGTAAAATAGAGGGGAAAAATACATTATAAACGGCATGATGTTTGTATAATCTAAGTTTGTGCTGTATTATTATATATGTATGTACCATACTATTAGTGCACTGACAATAGTGGCCCATTACATCCTGCTGCTACGGAAGCCTGATAGGCCTGTCTTTACTCCAATTCTGCGTATACTGACTCAGAGGTAACTCATTAAATACTGTGCTGGGTGCACATTTATCTATGGAATTTGTTACACTCAATTGAACACTAAAAGCTTCCCACACAGTGCAACAAATAAGAGAAAACAGTACATAATGTTTGCCTTTTGATTTACAGACCCTTGATCTTGCTCATTTACCTGTATTGTTCCCATTGAAATCCTAGACTGAATTTTTACTTATTGAACATGTTGAATGTTTTTTTTTTGTTGTTTTTTTTAACGAGAATAATACATCGCAAAAACCCGAAGTGATGCCAGGAGTCTATTGCACTTGTAAAGGATGTGAAAGGCAAATTAAATGAAAAGTTTTAATGGAATTAATAATGTATCCTTCTGTGGCAGTAATCTATGTTCGTAAGAGCAGAGCTTTATACATTAAATATTAAAAGAAGAGGATATTTAAATGGATTAAAAAGCATCACATATCTCGGCGCACGTTTTCCATGCATAGCCATGTCGGTGAAAGTAATTTTGTATTTATTCAAAGAAAATACTTTGATAATAATTAGGAAGATCTATTCAATCATCATCTAGACTTCAAGGAACATCAATGCTGAACAAACCTCTCATCTTTACTTGAACCCTTTCACTATCAATGGATTTTTCAGAAAACCACTGTTAGAAACTAATAGTTTTGAGGAAAAATACTAATAGTTTTAAGGAATTATACAATAAGAAATATTTGGGTATATTCCAAACATATTATTTACTCCAAAATGTAAGGAACATTTTGCCATCTGCTGGTCATAAGGAGCTACTGCAGCACTGGGCTCTATGCTGGACCAGCTGAGGATGTGTGTTTTGTAAAATAATTATCTTTTAATTCCCTGTATTCATATATATGGTGATTCAAATACTTACCTTAGTTAACATGCCCCCTTTAGCTCAGTTTAAAATGCTTGTTCAATATCCTCTTGAAACTACAGACAAGCTACTGTCCAGACAGCCCCCCTTCCCCCATTCTAGATGCGGGGCAGAAGAGAAAAAAATAATTCTCTTTGTCCTGTCAATATAAGACAAATAGTTTTGTGGGTTTAACTATGGTAATAAGAAGTGCTTTAGGGCTGATCGTGATGATCAGCTCTGACGTGGAAATATATCTGTGCACCGATTGATCAATGTTACTCCATTGTATGTGTGCTGTATAAAGCCAAATCCAAGGATCATCAAGTTAAAGTGATTACTACACACACGTTTGTGTGCATGTTTCTTTATTACTTCCTGCTTGCTAGCACTGCACTTGCCACGCCTTTGCATGATGGAACAACAACAGAATACAGATATCTAACTTGAATGTTTTGGTAAATATGAATAAGAATATAGATTTTTTTTAAAACATGTTTCAGATACATATTCCCAGCTGGATTTAAAGAGTGTTAGTGATACACTTCATGTGTCATGCCCTTGAAGCTAAAACTTTAGGGGCATGTTCTGGCACCCAATTGCAAACAACAGTTGTTTGCAATAAAATATATTCCTTTGCATTGCTGCACTAGAACACCATATCGACTACACTCAGTACTGGGGCACCAGCAGATGCCATGTTTCTCGAGTATAGTTAATCTTGGTAGTGAAGGGGTTAACCTATTCTGGATCCGGTGAGACATAAACAGCCTATTCATTATTTTAGTCGATTGGAAATTGGTTATAGGCATGCAGATCAATTCACAAATAAAAATAAACAAAGACACATAATAATAATAAATAAGAATGGTCAAGCACAAAAAAGCCATACCACACATTTCAGGCACTTCATCAGAGTTATCTCCACAGTCATCTTCCCCGTCACAAAGCCATAAATGCAACTTACAGAGAGTGTTATTGCACAGGAATTCATCACTCCGGCATATATTTTCTCCTTTAGATATGCGAATAAAGTGAGAATAAATAAGTGAATTCAGATTGAGTTATCTCATGACATTTAAGGATAGTTCAGTATATTGTGCAAAAATTATTTGCTACAGAATTCGGTATTTGCCTTTAGTGTCTGTCATTATAGCTGGAGATATGAATAGATAGATAGAATAAAGAGAAGCTGGTGATGGGGCACAGGATTTCTTGACTACGGAATAACTAGGACCTATTTCCAAATGGAAAGGCGGAGGCCTTAGAGTTAGGTTAATATATGAAAACATTAATAAATATTGTGAAATAATATTTACAGACAATCTTGGTAATCTATTCTACACACGCCTTTATTTTCCATGTTGTCGATCACATGAGAATCATACTCGGAAGCATATTTGCATAATATACATATTTGTGCAGAAAAATAGGTATTCCAAATTAATTGACGTAGCTGAATTATCCTCACGGAGAGCTTTGTGTTTGCATCGTTGAATATGAATTATGGTGAAGAATATAGAGAACAAAAGTACAGAATAATATAGAAGCAAAAAATAAGTTGATTTAATATTTATTTATGTTTTAGAAAAAACACGTATTTAAGACATTTATTATCATAAATGTGAAAATAAATTACATTTTTGCAAGGGGATATCCAAAAACAAGGTTAAATGCAATGAAATAATGATGCTAAATCAATATACCTTTCAAAGAAAGCCTAATCCTTCTAATATTTGTAAAAAAAAAAATTTATATCCCCAGGCGATCATGGAGAGGCGAGGTGACTCAAAAAGTGGCAGATCAAATATGAACCATCATGCTCTACCAAATTCATTGTGGTTTCTCTGTGATTGCATTGATGTCCTAAAAACCCATCTTGGCAATGAAGACCCAAGTGATTTAGCGGTTTCAACTCTGGACATTTTGAAATCTGTGATGAACCAAGAGAAGGACATCCCCACATGTCCACAGATGAGCCCCTGGTGGCCAACGTGAAGGAAATTCTGGATCAGGAACCTCAAACCCTTCTCTAAAATTTTGTGGAAGAGTTCAACATTCCAAAAACCAACAATGCTGTGGATTCTTCATGACGAGCTTGACGTCACCAAGAAGTGCGTCTGCTGGGGACTTGTTTGTTGAACGCTCAAGCTGAGTTTGCTAAATGGTTCTTCATCACCTTTCGAAGAAAGGAAGTCCAGGAAGTTGGCTACATTGACTGATAATGGTTTGGGGCACCAGTTTGAAAAGTGGGTGCACTGGTTGAAAAAGTGTGTGGAGAATGGTGGCAATTATGTTGAGAAATTATGAATAAACACTCATTATTTGAAAAAAAAAATAGTTTGCATCATTATCTCTTTGATTTTAACCTTAAATTCTGACTTCTCCTTATACATAAAAACCTTCTGTAGTGTCTCATGAATGCCCCTAGAACCTTTTGCATTGTCTCATCAATGCCCCTGGAACGCCAAGGTCTATACACTTACATGTCTAATGAGGAAAAATCCATGTTGTTGATCAATTCCATTTTACCATGCTTTTGCTTGTTTTTAATGGTGACTAGACTTTCTATGCATTAGTTATCCATCTCAAACTTGATCTTGCCTATGGGTCGCCTAAAACTAGTATATATACCAAATTTCAAACAAATGGAAATGGCATAATTAATCATTTTACGATGTACGTACAGATTATTAAAACTTTAATTTCCGTTACAATTAAACATAATATATGCTCTTCATAAAGCGTCATAACTGCTCAGAATTCTAGAATGTTGTCATGTTAGTTTATAAGGGGTTAAAGAGAATGCTTCTAATATAATATATTCGTCATATAAAAAGCAAACCCACTGTTTTTGTTTGTCTTCCCTTGTAATGTCAAGTCCCAAAAGACGCTCCCCTTTATACTTTTAAATGCTTTTTTTCTTTTAATGTTTCATCAATAAACTTGTTTTGTTTCTCAAAACAATATTTCTCAATGTCCACAGACTTAAGTTATTCTTCCACAAGGAGTTAGAAGCGATTGTGTATATATTCAACAATGTCGCAAGCAATCAACAGGAGGGTTATTTATTGTAACTGACAGAGGAACATAAAGGTAGGGGGATTTTTTATAGTTTGCTCTTTTGCTACCTTTATTATATGGGATGAAGTGGAGACTGAGACTTGCATCTCTCTGTTCGGAAACTGCGGACTGTGACATGTCCACAATAAAATAAGGAGTCAAAGTGTCTGCACGTATACTCTGCATTAATGATACTACACAAGATATGCTAATTCAACTGACTGCTATGCTGATTTGTTCTGGTAAGTGGCATAAGCAATTGAAATGGAAAATTCAATTAGCATATACATTGTAGTCAAATCTAATCTTATTTGTAATAAATAAATCCTTATATTTATTTATGTATAACAATAAAAGTGATATTATAATTCACCTCCACAGACGGCAAGTCTGGGTACATTTAATAATGCTGAATTTGTAAAAAAAATATTCAGTATTGTACTTTTAATAACAGACTGCAACAGTCTAATGCTTTGTTTGTTTTCCCGAACCTTGGTGCATTTCCGATTTCATACAAAATATTTTTATATTGTTATTAAACAGGAATTCATACAAATAAAATAACTTGCCAACCCTACTGGTCAGGGCCAGAATTATAGTTAGGCAAAATAGGCATTTGCCTACAGGTGCCCACCACAAGAGGGCACCTTGTTCTGTGAAACAGGAAAAAAAAAAATATATATATATATAAATTTAGATTTCACACAGTAAGGTGACCCCGTGTGGTAGACATGTTTCTCTGCAAAAATAAAAAAAAATGTTAAACAGAAAAAAACTACAATTATATAAAAATTGTAATAAAGAATAAATAAAAATAAATCTAAAATGTATCTTTATTATTAATTCTTTATTTTTTTTACAAAGGGGCAACATTCTCTATAAAACTAAATTAAAATTAAAAAAAAAAAAGGATTTAATAATACCATTTTAAATCTTTTTTTTAAATTTATTTACACTTTTTTCTCTCCTATTTATTTGTATATATTTATATGACCTTTTCTGGGATTGGTGAGGCATTCAGAATTAGATACAATTATATACATGACATATTATTTGTTTATATTCCTTAATAACTAATTTATGAACCCTACTAGACAACACAATTATTACTGTTTATAAGAATAAATCCCATAATTGAGAAACAATTCAAATCTTCAAAGAGATTGTTATAGAGATTGCTTAGAAATAGTGCCAACCTTTGTTGCAATTGTCTTCATCGCTGCCATCCACACAATCATAAACTCCATCACAAAGCCATCTGATTGGTATGCAAAATGCTTTGTTTCGGCATCGAAACTGGTTTTCTTTGCATTCCAACACACAATCCAGCTGCATAGAAAGAAAACAAGAATATAAATTATTTAGAATATATACAGTTATTTAGAGACCATCTTAGTTTTTCATGGGATACATTGGGTAAATTTTTTTTAGAACTTCAAACCTTCTTAAAACATAATTTGAATAAGAACACTTAAAAGTGTTAAAAGTAATTTCCCAGAAATTTTGGTGCTCTCTCGTTTGGGGCACTTCGGGCGCTTCGGCGATTTCAGTTCGTCGACCTTGTGGTGAATTCAGCATTCACTGCAGGGTCCCCAAAGTGAACAGAACAGGATCCACTGAACACTATCACCAACTGCCGAACACTGACGAAGACAGCCAACGATCCGCCAATCAGACCATCGAATGCTGCCGAAGACAGCCGACGATCAACCGAACAGACAGCCCGAACACCGCTTAAAATAGCTGATCAGAGTCACAATACACCAAATTATGCACAATACAATTAGAGGTACTTATCACAAAGTGGGTCCTGCTATGAAGAGTACATTGATTCCTTTTAGTGCCCTACAATTCCATGCTGCTTTGCCGGGGTCTATTGGATGCTCAGGTGATATCATGGAAAATAATGGGAGCACAAAGGATGCTCGGCCATCACTAGGTTTCTGTACGTACAGATACTGAAAGAAAATATCACTTGAAGACTAATTCCTGAATGTGTGACTGTTACAAGTTAAAAATATCAACTGTGTTTTGTATAAATCTTGTGTACCTTCAGTCTCTTTTTACTCTGAAAATAAATTAATATGATGCACTTGAGTATGACTATGATGTCATACATCATCTTTCCAGGAAATATAGATTAGAGGAGTATTCACAGCTGCCCCTTTACGACATATTCACCTGGGGGCCCCCTGTAATATGACCATACCACTATAAATAAGCGTCTTCTACTTACCTCATCTGAACCGTCTGCACAGTCGTATTCCCCATTGCATCTCAAATACGCGGAAATACATCCTCCGCTATTACACACATATTCGTTTGAGGAACACGTCTGAGGAGCTGAAAGGGGGAAAGTGGCATTCGTCACCATGTGTCAACGTAAATGCGGTAAAAGCAAGCCGAACATAGCGCAAGATTCTAACAGTCACTATCCGTGTATCAATATGACAAGATAAAGAGATGACATTTTTTGAGGAATATGGTTAGAAAGAATGACTAATACTATCTAGCGATTATGGGCCATGAGCGTCTCTTGAGTACTATTCTCAGAAGGCTCCTATGTCTATAAAATCCTGTGGTGGCATCATCTATCTTACACATTTTTACATTTTACGAGTGCAGCAGTGAATTGGCCGTTAGCCATACCACTCCCTCGGGTTTTTTCCTCTATCAAAGCTGTCTTGTTGTACAGAGTAACATAACTTTTTTTTTTGCACCTTGGGAATATATGTCTGTTCTCTCAATTTAAGGCGTATTAATATGTCATCAGATTTTATTTAGTTTGGCTTGAATAACGTAAGACGGTAGGAGTATCGTTCGTACTCACTGCTCCAGGGCTGATAAACACCAACTTCACTAACGTGTTACCTCCTCTCTGGCATCTGCTTTTTCTGCGTGCCTTCGTTTTAAATATAAACTATATTAAATTAACTAAAATTAATGTTTTAAGCTTTTTTTGGAATTTGGTTTTCTATACAATGTGCGCTTCAGTTTAAAATTTTAATATTTTAAGTTTAAAATGTAATAATTTTATTATAAAATATTAAATATTATTATAAATGATATATCTTAAGAAACTCTGGTATATATATATTTATATCATATATTGTTAAACATAAGGCAAGAAAAATAGAAAATAAAATGAAACAAATTAATAAAAACACCCAAATTTAAAATTTAAAGCCGGCTGTGCAGAAGTACAATGTTTCCATGCAGTAGACTTTCATTTCCGTGCAGAGCTTTTTCTCTTGTGGTCTATCTCTTAATCATTTTAAATTTAATATAGATTACAATTTAGAAAACTTACCAAGTCATTTCATTTTTACATCGGACTGAAAGTAGACACCCACTGTACTTCACAATACACCAATAATGCCAAAGCATAAATCAATATTCTACTCTCTGGAGAGATCCTGACTTTGTCCTTCGAGGTAATCTTACAAAATGTGTGATTTTTTCTTTTAAACACACTTTATATTTAAAGTGGCATCCTAAGTGGACGTTCAGAGTTGATTTCCTGGAGTTTTATCCAAGATCCCCTATGCCATCCACCATCACGATCCCTAATTCCTGTGTCTCCTCTCTCCACAGGTAAGACTTTATCACCCATTATCCACAGACACCCACATCTCAACTGATCCCCTGCATACTTTTGCTGGTAAGACTTTATCACCCATTATCCACAGACACCCACATCTCAACTGATCCCCTGCATACTTTTGCTGGTAGGACCCCCATCACCCAGTATTCGCAGGCACCCACATTGTAACGTTACCTTGGTCTTTTTTTATTTTTTTATTTATGTCTTTCTCCACCATTTGCTTTGCTAATTAGCATGTGAATCTCCTGCCCTATTGACACAGCCCATCCAGCATCAGGTGTTTACCTTTTAACTGCCTGAATGCAATCAGTCTGTCCTATATAACAGCTAAGACTGGCTCCAGTGAGCCTTGGCTCCAGTGACCTCCCCAAGTGGCATCCTAAGTGGATGTTCAGAGTTGATTTCTTGGAGTTGCGGGACTGGAGGAAGGAACTTCAAGGCCCACTTTTTACTCTGGGTAAACACACGTCTATATCATGCTTTCTCTCACGCTTCTGCTCTTTACTTCTACCTTTCTCCTTAAATGGAACTCCTGCCCCTCTACCACCGACCCCTACACTATCTGCATCTCTCCCTCCCTCCTCTCGTCCCACATGATGGCCTCGCATGAGCTCCTTTGTTTCCTCAGAACATGGTCTCCTTCTATCTCTCGTGCTGCCAATCACTCCCACTCCCACAAATCTCATTCCCACCTTCGCTTTCTCACCCTCCTGCTGTTACTCTATTCAGGTGACATATCCCCTAACCCTGGCCCCACAACACATCCAATACTTCCCTCTCATCCTATCTCCATCGCACATAAATCACCTCCCTGCAAGCCCTGCAACCTCATTCCCATAATCCCTCAGCGCCTGTCCTCTTTCTCCTGCGCCCTCTGGAATGCTCGCTCTGTGTGCAACAAACTCACAGCCGTCCATGACCTCTTCCTTTCAAACTCCTTCAACCTCCTAGCTTTAACTGAAACCTGGCTAACTCCCTCTCCATTGCTGCTCTCTCACATGGCGGTCTACACTTGAGCCATACCCCCAGAGAGAAATGGTGGCGGGGTCGGAATCCTGCTCTCTCCCACCTGCACCTACCAGCATCTCCCTCCACCTCCATCCCTCTCCTTCTCCTCCTTTGGGACACACTGCATCCGCCTGTTCTCTCCTCTGGCTCTCAGGGTGGCAGTCATCTACCGCCCACCGGGACCAACCTCCCAGTTCTTTGACCACTTTGCTACCTGGCTTTCTCACTTCCTGTCTTCTAATCTTCCATGCCTAGTTCTCGGGGACTTCAACATTCCCATTGATGATCCTTCCGCCCCTGCTGCCTCCAAACTTCTTTCACTCACGTCCTCCCTTGGACTCACACAATCCTCCCTCCTCCCTACCCACCGCGATGGTCACGCTATTGACCTTGTCTTTTCCAACCTCTGCTCCATTTCTGAGTTCAACTGTCGCCCTTTCCCCATCTCTGACCACCACCTTCTCTCTTTCAACCTATCTGGACTTCCTAAACACCCTGCTCCCCCACCCCGCACACACACTCGCAGAAATCTACATGCTGTGGACCCCCATCAATTCTCCAACCTACTTCACCACCTCCCTCATACCTCATCCTTCACCTGCCCTGATGCTGCCACTAATCACTACAACACTACGCTTATCTCTGCTCTAGACACTCTTGCTCCTCTTCGACTCTGTAAGGCCCCACGCCGCAAGCTTCAGCCCTGGCACACCCTCCAGACTCGCTACCTGCAAAGATGCTCCTGCACTGCAGAGCGTGCCTGGAGGAAATCCCGCTCTGAAGCTGATTTTGTTCACTTCAAGTTTATTCTCCGGTCATACACCTCTGCCCTCCACTTGGCCAAACAATCCTTCTTCTCATCTCTTATATCTTCACTGTCCTCCAACCCTAAACGGCTCTGGTCCACCTTCAACACCCTCCTCTACCCACCTGCGCCTCCCCCCACAGCTGCCTTCAGTGCTCAAGACCTGGCAGACTACTTCCTCAGTAAAACTCTAACTATCAGAAGCAACATCCCAACACAAGATAGTTATCTGCCACCTCCACTCCCACAGGTCCCCTCTGCCACCCTCTGCCGCTTCCTCTCAGCCACTGAGGAGGAAGTCAATTCCTTATTGTCCTCCTCACATCTCACCACGTGCCCGCTCGACCCCATTCCCTCACATCTAATTCCTCCCCTCTCCTCCTCCCTCACCCCTGCTCTCACACACATCTTCAACCTATCTCTCTCCACTGGCTCCTTTCCATCCGCCTTCAAACACGCGCTAGTTACCCCTTTACTAAAGAAACCATCCCTAGATCCCAATTCTCCATCCAACTACCGCCCTGTATCCCTGCTTCCCTTCACATCAAAGCTCTTAGAAAAACTAGTCTTCAACCACCTCTCCCTCTTCCTGTCCTCCAATTCCCTACTTGACCCCCTGCAATCTGGCTTCCGTCCCCTACACTCAACTGAAACTGCCCTCACCAAAGTCACCAACGACCTCCTAACTGCTAAAAAACACGTCCACTATTCTATTCTCATCCTGCTTGACCTCTCGGCTGCTTTTGACACTGTTGACCACCCCCTCCTTCTACAGACCCTCAACTCTCTGGGTCTCGGTGACACTGCACTTGCTTGGGTTGACTCCTATTTATGCAACAGGTCCTTCTGTGTGTCCTTTGCTGGTAACTCCTCCTCCTCATTGCCTCTATCTGTTGGTGTACTTCAAGGCTCTGTCCTTGGTCCTCTGCTCTTTTCTATCTACACCTCCTCCCTGGGCAAAATCATCAACAGCTTTGGCTTTAATTACCACCTCTACGCTGATGACACTCAGATCTACCTCTCTACCCCTGATCTCTCTCCCCCTGTCCTTTCAAAAGTCAGGGACTGTTTATCTGGCATCTCCTCCTGGATGGCCTCCCACCACCTAAAGATCAACATGTCAAAGACTGAACTCCTACTTATTCCTCCCTCCAATGCCTCCCCACCTCCTGACTTCTCTATCACGGTGGAGGGTATCACCATCTCCCCATCAAACCAAGTTTGCTGTCTTGGAGTTACACTTGACTCTGCTCTTTCCTTCGTCCCCCACAACAAGTCTCTTTCCTCCTCCTGCCGATACCAACTGCGTAATATTAACAGAATTCGGCCATTTCTTACCGCTGTCACCACAAACCAACTCATACACGCCCTGGTAATCTCCCGACTCGACTATTGCAATAATCTCTTATCTGGCCTCCCTCTGTCCCGCCTCTCCCCCCTACAATCCATCCTGAACGCCTCCGCCAGGCTAATTCACCTCACCCGCCGCTCTGTCTCTGCCGCTCCCCTCTGCGAGTCCCTTCACTGGCTCCCCATCCACTGCAGAATTAAGTTCAAAATCCTTATCCTTACCTACAAAACCCTCACTAACTCAGCTCCCCACTACCTGTCCTCACTAATCACCAAATACACCCCAGCCCGCTCCCTAAGGTCAAACAGTGACCTGCGCCTAGCTTCTCCCGCATCACCTCTTTCCATGATAGACTGCAGGATTTCTCACGCGCAGCCCTCACTCTCTGGAACGCTCTCCCTCGTACTGTCAGACTTTCCCCTAACTTCTCTTCCTTCAAACGCTCCCTTAAAACGTTCCTATTTAGGGAAGCCTACCACCCAACTCACTGACGCAACCATCAATCACTCTCACCTTACAGTCCTCTCCTCCTGTTTCCAACCCCAACCCTCCCAGATTGTGAGTTCCTACGGGGATAGGGCCCTCATCTCCTCCTGTACTGTTTGTCAAATGTTGTTCAATGTATTGTAACCCTGTCTATACTGTGCTTATTGTACAGCGCTGCGGAATATGCTGGTGCTTTATAAATAAAGAATAATAATAATAATAATTTATTTAAGTGAATGTTACTTCTATTCATCCTATAAATTCACAGTATAAGTTTACAAAAAAAGAAACTGATGAATTCCTAAATTCTCGAGCTAAGTACCTTCTCATAGGTCAGCCTTTTGTTAATATTCTACATGTTTTGGCTTTCATTCAAAGTCTATTTTTCACTGGATTAGCGAGGAGAGAGGTGTTACCTATTTTCATTAAAATATACTTTTTATCCTGACCTGTCTAAGTCATCGTTTCGGGTTTTTAATGAAGTTGTACCATAAGATCTAAAATAACTTCTAAGCTAGGTCAATTAATAAAGTCTATTTTCTTGCTCTACTTCATGTGAATTGATAAGATCATTTATTATTAATTTTTTTCCTGATCCTGAATATTTGTTTTAGATAATTTTGAGGGTTAAAACTACCTACATAGCTGTTAAGTATGCAGTTACTAGGGATGTGCATGTTTCATTTAGTTTCGTTTCGTTACGGTTTTAAATAAAAAAAATTCGGAATTTCGTAAGTAATTTCATTTCGTGTTTCATTTCGGATTGATTTGTATTGTATCGTATCGGATTCGTATCGACTCGAATTCGATAGTTGATATCCATTTCATAGTTCATTTAAATTTCGATAGTTAATATCCAATAGTTGATATCCATTTGCTAGTTCATTTCAATTTCTATCGTATCGGATACGTATCGTATCAAATCAAATTCGATAGTTGATATCCATTTGATAGTTTATTTCAATTTCTATCGTATCGGATACATATCGTATCAAATCGAATTCGATAGTTGATAGTTCATTTCAATTTTGATAGTTGATATCCAATAGTTGATATCCATTTGATAGTTCATTTCAAATTTGATAGGTGATATCCAATAGTTGATATCCATTTGATAGTTCATTTCAATTTATATTGTATCGGATTCGTATCATATCGAATCAAATTCGATAGTTTATATCCATTTGATAGTTCATTTCAATTTCTATCGTATCGGATACGTATCGTATCGAATCAAATTCGATAGTTGATATCCATCTTATAGTTCATTTCAATTTCGATAGTTGATATCCAATAGTTCATATCCATTTGATAGTTCATTTCAAATTCGATAGTTGATATCAATTATGCAAATTTTTCTTTTATGATGATGACACAGTGTAAAACGAAATAAATTTGTTAAATACCATTTCGTTTAGTTTCGTATCATATCGTTTCGTTTTCGTTTCGTATTCGTATCGTATCGATTCGTTATTCGGAACTACTTCCGAATACGAATTATCACATTTCGTTCCGAATTCCGAATTTTTCCGAAACAAATTCCCATCTCTAGCAGTTGCCGGATCCCAAGTTTTTGGCTGATGGGTGGCCTCATAATAACCCAGCAGCAAGCTTCTTGAAAGTCCAATAAGGCTCTGGTTAATGTGAGTCCACATTTAGACCAGCAATAACATAATTTGTATAATATTTTGAAAGCTACAGATTTCCCTATGAAGATCGCACTGTGAGTAACTCGCAGTTGGTGGCTGATGGATAGCCTTGTAAAAACCCAGCAGCAAGCTTCTTGAGAGCCGAATCAGGCTCTGGTTAATGTGAGTCCACATTTAGACCAGCAATAACCTAATTTGTTTAATTATTTGAAAGCTACCAATTTCCCTCGGAAGGAGGCACTGTGGTGGATTCCTGGTTGGTGGCCGAAGGATAGCCTTGTAATAACCCCGCAGCAAGCTTCTTGAGAGTCAAAACAGGCTCTGGTTAATGCGAGTCCACATTTAGAACAGCAGTAACCTAATTTGTATGGCTACATTTTATGATATGTAAATTTAGGTTTGCTTTCTTTTGAGTACATGTAATGAACATTATTAATTGAAAAATTAAGAATAAGAATATTCCTTGTCAACCAATAAAGACAAGATATATACAAATAGTTCTCTTCCACTACAATACCTACTATCCCTTTGCTCTGAGACAATGTACCACATGCAGATTTTATGTTTTTGGGTTACAATGTGTGTTGTTGTGAGGTAGAGGCAACACTATTCCAGAGGTGGATAGAGATGGGCTCCTTGGTTAAATAATACATTTTTATATATTACGCTTAGTGCTTGTACATCATTTTGTTTACTACTCGACGCAAACTTATTTATATCAATAAATATTATTACTGTCAGCATTTATTTAGCAATAACAGCTTCCACAGCACTTTACAATAAAGAATGAGGAATTAACAAACACAATTATAAAGCACCTTAGGAGCCAGAGACAAGAGGTGGAGAGGGCCCTGCTCAAAGGAGATTAAATCGATATTGGTTAAATAATCAGGGTTATTCAAAGAGATCCGAATTGTGGCCGAAAGGTAACCAAACAGTGAAATTCAGCGTACGGTTACCTTTCCTGGCCATTCGGCTATTCAGAGCGCAGGCTGTTCGCCAAATCTTGGCAAATTGCATGCACATATGGTGCCTGTTCGGTGACTGTTCGAGGGCAGTGAAATCCCCATAGAAAAGCAATGCTTCATCTATTCAGAGAACACAAAACAGCAGTGAAATGTTGCCGAATTGCCCTGCTGTACAGTGGTTTCATTCGACAGGTTTATTCAGGCGAATCCCATAGGCTTCAATGTTAAAAATATTCCTGTTTTAATCCAATATCTAATAAAGCGTTTAATATTATATTCTGCAGTAAAAAGTCTATTTATTGATTTTTTTAGGATCTGTTAGGTTTTTTTGTGGGTTTTTTTGCAAAAAAAGATTCCCGTTTTTTTTTTTTAAATCGTCTTTTTCCTTTTTTTTTAACAGCCCTTTTTATTATCATTCATTAGATCTTATATGTCAATTCCAGGCATTTTCGTTCTGTAGTTTTTTTGCAAACAGCGTTTAAATTTTCCAACTGACAAGTGTACTGCTTTTTCTTTTTCACCTCCTTCGTCTGCGTTTCGGGTTTTTCCGGTGGCTGCTCTGCGCTGTGATCGGCGGCTAGTCGGGTTTCTCTGGTGTGTTTGGTGGGGGTTAATCCAGATGTTTTTGCGGGTTTCGGTGTGCATTTGCTGGGTTTTGCGGTGAGTGTTCGTCGGTTTGCGGAGGCTTTTCTCTGCACTATGACGGCCCTGTGGTGCTTGCTGAATACACCGCAGGGTCGCCAAAATAGGATCGCCGAATCGCCCCGAATTGAAGAGAACGATAAGTCACCGAACGTGCGGTGACTTTTCGATTCTCTTTGAATAACCCTGAATGTAGATTTTCAGAATTCTGATACTTGACAGGGCCTAAAGTGGTGCAGATATATTCCTAGCAAACCTAAAATAAAAAACAAGCGATAACAATACTTAAATACCTGGTTCACAATTCTGTTCATCATCTCCGAATTTACAATCCTCATGGCCATCACATTTCCATCTGTTTGGTATGCACTGTCCTGTGCTGCACTGAAAATGTTCTTTGGCACATCCAGTTTCACAGTTTCTCTAGCAAAAAACAGCACAGACATTATGGAACAATAAATGCAATGCATGGACATTTAAAGGAACATTACCTGTGGCATAAACTGTAACTAGATTATAATGGAATACGTAACTGGCGGCGCGATGGCAGTCGCTTATGGATCGTATGATGGTTCTCTTTCACTTATGGATCGTATAATGGTTCTCTTTAGAAATGCCGTCCACATATGACATGAAAGACAATGAAGGGTACAATAGTGCAGAGCGATAGTAATAGTGAATAATAAATTTGTGATACTGTCCCCACTCACAAAGAAAGAGCCCCAACACTGGCTCTGAGCGGGTCAATGCATTCGGTCATTGATATCTGTATCGACGGGGGCGACCCACAACCTTCCAAGATGTCGATCTTCTTATGGTGCCCATACGTTTTATAAAAATTTATTCGAACATAAAAGCAAATAAAATGGATTAGCCTGGCTCAGCCAGTATACCAAATAGAGGCTAATCCATTTTATTTGCTTTTATGTTCGAATAAATTTTTATTTATCTGCACCATTCCCCGGTGTGTTGCTGAGTACAAGAGGTTTTCCATGGGCTTTACCGTAAATAAGTCCACAGGCGCTTGACCCCAGAGCTTGGCTATAAGCTCCAACACATGTGAGTGCGATCCCTCTGTATATACTTATATCGTATTTCCAACAGTCCTACACAGGAAAGTTTTCCTTTTATTGCATGTTTCTATATGTATGGGCACCATAAGAAGATCGACATCTTGGAAGGTTGTGGGTCGCCCCCGTCGATACAGATATCAATGACCGAATGCGTTGACCCGCTCAGAGCCAGTGTTGGGGCTCTTTCTTTGTGAGTGGGAACAGTATCACAAATTTATTATTCACTATTGCTATCGCTCTGCACTATTGTACCCTTCATTGTCTTTCATGTCATATGTGGACGGCATTTCTAAAGAGAACCATTATACGATCCATAAGTGAAAGAGAACCATCATACGATCCATAAGCGACTGCCATCGCGCCGCCAGTTACGTATTCCATTATTCCTATTCACTGGTTTGGGGGAAACCACTGATTGCTGGCTGGCTTTGGATTTTTGGTGGCGGTACAGGCAGGGGCGCCTACCACTTTGTTTGCATTGTAACTAGATTATAGTCCATTACAAACTAATCACATAATAAAAACACATTATAAAACACATGCTGCTGTATGTTTTCTTTGAATTGATTGCATACAACAAGAAAAAATCCCATTAGATAAATTAAGCACATGTAAGACATCAGCAACATAAAATAAACAAAATAAGAACATTTCATTTTTTGGAGGTAGTATCCCTTTAAATCAGGGATCAGCAACTTTGGCCCTCCAGATGTTTTGGAACTACAGTTCCCAGGAGTGTCTGCCAAAGTAATGATTGGCTGAACATCATGGGAAAAACTGTTTCAAAACAATCTGAGGGGGACAAGATTGATGACCCCTGATCTAAGGGGTTACTCACAAACAGCCGGTGTTGGAAACATCAAAAATTGCATGTGCTGCAGATTCAACAAACACCGGCATTTCACAAAAGTAAATTCCAAAGAGCAACACAAGACGCGTCACAGTAGACCTTCTCCTGCTTTGGATTTCACTTTCGTAAAATGCCGAAGTTTTTTGGTGCTGCAGCATCCGAAATTTTTGTTGTTTCGTTTGTTGTTGACGTCTAGTAACCCCTTTATTTTAATACTTTGAAAATTGCATAAGATGATCAGTGACGGAGGCGTTTTATACAGTATCCTTTATCTCTTGTAAAACCCCATTTATGATTAAATTAACAATATAAAATGTATAGCTTTACAGAATGCCCTTTTTATAAAAGATGTTTTCTGTCTGTGTGAGATAGAAGCCTAAAGTCTGTCCCAATTTTAAGTAGTAAAAACTATTTTTTTTGTTTCAAGCATTAGTATTATTTATTTTTTAAAAGGAATATATGTTATAGCAACTACTTCAAGCTTTGATACACCTCCACATATACAAAACAAAAGCTAAACATAGGCTAATACAGCTTATTTTTTAATAAAGAAGAAGAAGGCAGGAAAATGTGAAATGAAAAGATGAACGCTTCTTATTCCAATACATCAATATCATTTAATACTAAGATAATCAGAAATGATATATTACAATAATGGAGGTTTGGAAAGTTAGCTCCATTTTTCACAAATTACATATTAAGAAAGTATCAGACAGGCCTGCTTTTAAGCCAATGGGAAAAAAGATTAAGGGTCTATTCACAAAGTACCGAAATTGAACACAATTTCGGTGCTTTGCATTTTGGGCAAATTCGGCGATTCCGTTTCCCCCGTAAAATACGGTACATTTACTATTTATTAAATGGTCACTGTATTTTTCCGAAACTGGAAGTAGTTATTGGACGTATTGTTCTGTGATAACACAGAGCCTTGATACACAAAATGTGAGAGGCTGTGGACTTCATTTGCATATCCTACCCAGAGTTCTTTACTGCATATGGGGAATGTAGCACATGAGCTCTGTAAGAGCTTCTCTGAATTGCTGGAATGTTTAAATATCCCTATCATTTAATCTCACTTTTTCCCCCTCCACCACAATATATATATATATAGTGTTTATTATTGCAGAAGCCACTTGCACATCACAGCAATTGAAGAATTGCATCCCAGAGCTCCTGTGCCACATTCCCCATATGCAGCAAGGAATTCTGGATAGGATATGCAAATGACCTCTGTCTCACTTTTATGCATCCTGGATCTGCTAATACACAGAACTCTAAAATCAATGCTATGCCAAACCATGGCTTTGTAGCAAAGATGAGGTTATGCAAATAAATATATATATATGAGAGAGAGAAAAGAAAAAGAAACAAAAGAGAAACAAAAGGGGAAAAAATTAAATATAAAAGGGGTAGGAGGGGGGTGAGTGGGAAGGAAGGACGGACGACAGGGCAAATAAATCAAGCATTGCAATCCCTGAGGAGCTCACAGAAGAGATTATGGTTAAGGAGGAATCCCGGAACCTGGGATATCGATACACCCTGAAAAGAGAACATACAATGCCACATGTCATTGTCCAGAAGTGTCCCATTCATCCCATATTTTGTGAAAAGTGGGAATAGTGTGGTGTAGGGATGTGCATGGCTGAAAAATTAGTTTTGTTTAGTTTCATTTCCTTATGTTTTTAAATCATTTTGTTTTCGGAATTTCGTAACTAATTTCATTTCATTTAGTTTCGGATCGATTTGAAATTTCATATATCAATTCAATAGTTGATATCAATTCGAATTTTGGATCACTAGTAGGGATGAGCCGAACACCGCACGAGTTCGGGCCCGAACCCGAACTTTCCATATGTTCGGGTCCGAACCCAAACTCGAACTCCATGCAAGTCAATGGGGCTGAAAATTCGGTTTTTAGAGTGCACTCCAAGAGGGCATATATGCTAGAAATTTGCCATAAAAGGTGTATGGGGGTCCGGGTAGTGCCCTAGGGGACAGGAAACAAGGACAAAAAGTAAAAAAAAAAACGTTTTTTAAGGGACAGTGAGTTTTCCATGAAATAAGGGTTAAAAATAAAAATGAAAAATTCCTTCAAATATCGTGCCTAGGAGGTCCCCATAACCTGCCTGTGAAGTGGCAGATTTCTAGGATGTATAGAAACACTTAAAAACAAAAAAATGATGTTTCAAATGATGGTAAACAGTTTTCCTTTAATCTATCCATAAACAACTGCTTGGGGCGGCAGTCTGTATGAAAAGAAGAGACATTTTCGGACACGCAGAAAAAGTTTACTGATTTTGTGACGGTGAAAAGCAGGAGAATGGAAAATTGTAGACCAACTAGCCGATTTGGAAAGTGAGATAAATGGGAGAATTTTTCTGGTTCGGCTATTTTGACCTAGAATTTTCTCTTCAGTCATTCTCCTGAGTTTCACCTTTCTCTGAATAACCCTGTCTGAAGAGAAGAGAAGGGCGAAGAGCAGGAGAATGACTGGAGAATGTAAAATTCTAGGTCAAAATAGCCAAACCAGAAAAATTCTCCCATTTAGGCTAGGGTCAGACTAGCGAATTTTTAACGTGCGTTTAGGCGCACTTAATCACGGCCGCACTAGCAGCAAATGACGGGCAATGACGGCCAATATACGAAGTACGGTCGCACGAAAGTCCGGCTGTGCAACGCAAGTGGAAAATGAACGAATTTTTTCGAGAATGCAGAACCGCTAGTACGGACGTACAGAGTGCGCTGCGTCCACTAGCGGCGTGTGTGCGTGATTAGGAGACGTCAGACGCTGCAAATGTCCGGCCAAAATAACGTCCAGACACCCAAAGTTTCCTGGTTTGGATCCGTAAAAAATCACACACAAAAATGCGCATCGTATGACCGTTTTCGCGCATTCCGTGAAAAAATACGGCAATGCGTTCGGACGCTCTTTTTGACGGTCGCTGTGAAAAATGCGTTAGTCTGACCCTAGCCTTATCTCACTTTCCAAATCGGCTATTTGGTCCAGATTGCTCTCTTTTCCTGCCATTCTCCTGGTTTTCACCTTTCTCTGAACAACCTTGAGAGAGAGGTGAAAGCCAGGAGAACTGGCAGGAGAAGAGAACAATCTAGACCAAATAGCCGATTTGGAAAGTGAGATAAATGGGAGAATTTTTCTGGTTCGGCTATTTTGACCTAGAATTTTCTCTTCAGTCTTTCTCCTGAGTTTCACCTTTCTCTGAATAACCCTGTCAGGGTTATTCAGAGAGCGGTGAAGAGCAGGAGAATGACTGGAGAATGGAAAATTCTAGGTCAAAATAGCCAAACCAGAAAAATTCTCCCATTTAGGCTAGGGTCAGACTAGCGAATTATTAACTTGCGTTTAGGCGCACTTAATCACGGCCGCACTAGCAGAAAATGACGGGCAATGACAGCCAATATACGAAGTATGGTCGCACGAAAGTCTGGCTGCGCAACGCAAGTGGAAAATGAACGCATTTTTTCGAGAAAGCAGAACCGCTAGTATGGACGTATAGAGTGCGCTGCGTCCACTAGCGGCGTGTGTGCTTGATTTGGAGACGTCAGACCCTGCTCATGTCCGGCCAACATAACGTCCAGACACCCAAAGTTTCCTGGTCTGGATCCGTAAAAAATCACGCACAAAAATGCGCATCGTATGACCGTTTTCGCGCATTCCGTGAAAAAATACGGCAATGCGTTCGGACGCACTTGTTGACGGTCGCTGCGAAAAATGCGTTAGTCTGACCCTAGCCTTATCTCACTTTCCAAATCAGTTATTTGGTCCAGATTGTTCTCTTTTCCTGCCATTCTCCTGGTTTTCACCTTTCTCTGAACAACCCTAAGAGAGAGGTGAAAGCCAGGAGAACTGGCAGGAGAAGAGAACAATCTAGACCAAATAGTTGATTTGGAAAGTGAGATAAATGGGAGAATTTTTCTGGTTTGGCTATTTTGACCTAGAATTTTCCATTCTCCAGTTATTCTCCTGCTTTTCGCCGCTCTCTGAATAACCCTGTGAATGTTTAATCCTGAGGTGAAAAATAACATTGCTTTAGATGTGAAAAGCGGGCAATGAGGAAATTTTTTTTTTTTTCACACAGCAGTTAAATGCAGCATATTAGGAAGTTTTAGGAGGGAAATTACTCACTCAGAACAGAAGCAGACACCCCACACCTTCATTCTACATAAAATGTATCAAATTGGTTAGACCAGACTAAAACATCTGTTGTTGTTATGCCGTTTGAAAGGTCATTTAGTCATTTAGAGGTGAGAATCTTTGCACCTAGACATTAGTTTTTAATTCAATATCTAATAAACCGTTGCTTATAATATTCTGCAGTAAAGAGTCTCTTTATTTTTAGATTTTTTAGTATTTTTTAAGCATTTTTTATACTCTTTTCAAAATTTCTTTTTTTTTTCCGAACTCGAACCGAACACACCCAAAAGGTTCAAAGTTCGTGAACTTTTGAACTGCCAAAGTTCGGGCCGAACTCTGAACCGTCCGAACCCGAACAGCTCATCCCTAATCACTAGATAAAACCCCAATTAATCAAATTTTGCTGTTAAAAGAAAAGCTAGGGTTACATTTTAAGCTGTGTCACAGATTTAGTATTTGAGTCAAATTAAACAGTGAAACAAAATTAATTTGTTTCATAAAGTCCTTTGCTGACTATTGCTTGTATTGTAAATTAAGATCAATTCGATAGTTGATATCAATTTGATACTTCATTTCAAATTCGATAGTTGATATCAGTTATTAAATTTTTTCTTTTATGGCGATGACACAGTGTAAAACAAAATAAATTCGTTAGATACCGTTTCGAATTCGTATTGATTCGTTATTCAGAAGTAGTTCCGAATACGAATTATCAAATTTCGTTCCAAATTCCGAATTTTTCCCGAAACGAATACACATCTCTAGTGTGGTGGACCTTGGCCGATAATTCATCCATCAATTGAACGTGTTACATCATTCGAAATAAGTGCCGTTGTGGTACAGCAAGGCTTTTAATCTCACTTTTTGCCCAACACCATAACGTAAATGTATATATATATATTTTTTTTTTCTATTATTAAATAATATAATATCATTTTATAAATATATAATAAAATGAAAAGTCCTTTGGTCAAGGTGGATTAAAACACACCACGAGAGGATGACCAGTCACTCAATTTTCTTTTACACAGGTCAGAGCTATAACCTTTATGGGACATAAAATATAAACACATGGTTGCCCTGGTCTCCTGGCACAGGAGAATAGCTGAATAGCGCCGTTTAATTCTTGTCACCTACACATGGAGGTATATGGAATTTGTATCTTGGTTTGACAGAAGACCAGAAAATTAAAGGTTACACTGGCAGAGGTCTATGTGAAGCTGATTTGTTTCATTCGTAAGTTACTTGGCTCCCAAGAGAGAACATCGGAATCCATACAATTACTTTTCAACCTTTTGTGACCGGATAAGGTGGCCATGAGGTCATAAGGTTTATTGAGACCTGTAAATCTAACCAGAAAGCATTAATTTCTGTTGGTTATATAGTTACCTCGTCCGTTCCATCCGCACAGTCGTATTCTCCGTCACACCAAAATCTCGATGAAATACAGTCTCCATTAGCACACAGAAGTTCTTTTAATCCACATGTCTGAGGTTCTGTGGAGAAATAAAAAGTACAAATGTTGATATTTTGGATACACTGTCTTTCATTAAATCACTGTGTCCATTGTAATCTGAGCTCTCAAGTCAACCAAAGAATCAATAAGCAGGTCAAAACCTAAGGACATTGATAATCTACACACCGATTATTGACAAGAATTTAATGCTAATTCTACTTTCGTCTTCACATATGCTCATTTAATCATTAATTTAATTAACCTCCTATCCACTACCAAGCATTTTTGTTGATTGTTTTATCATAACCTTTATTGTAACCATTAAGATAACAAATAAATGCACATCTCTTGGATTGTAAGCTCTCAAGCAGGGTCCTCTCTCCTACTGTTCTGTGCGTGTAATGTATATGTATATTTGTTATTCTGTCTCTCCCATTGTACAGTGCCACAGAACTTGTTGGCACTTTATAAATGCTTGTAACTGTACCAGAGAAATAGAAAGTTTGTGTAGAGATTGTTATTATGAGATAGTTAGAAATCTAAAATAATGTAAATTTGCTCATTTTTAATTTAATGTATTTGTTTAACCTTTAAATATTGCTGAGATTAAAGGTTCTTAACACTAGATGGTGGCCCTTATGTTACACAATTTCACACAGGGCCTGCATTATCAGCATACAGGCAGAAATGGACTTTGTGTCAGATGCAATAAATGTGCTGCAGACAGATAATAAAATGGTGAGATCTCCTGCTTATGGGGATTTGTAGTGATCATAATGAGATTATTAGCAATGCAATATATGTATGTGCTGCATAATGCCTGTGTATGGCAATTACAGCAACACCTTGTATCTGTATGTGCCGCATAATGCCTGTGTATGGCAATTACAGTAACACCTTGTATCTGTATGTGCTGCATAATGCCTGTGTATGGCAATTACAGCAACACCTTGTATCTGCACTGTACATGGATTTTTCAGTCATTATAACCCCTGAATCTTATCCCTGTACAGCAGTGAGTGACCATAGAGCTCTCCCTTTTTTCTGCCCTCTAAGTGGCTGCTGTTACAATCCATCAGCAAAGTATTGAACTTTTTGTTACAGTTACGTTTGGGGTTGCTATTTGCAGCTTGTTTTAAGACTCTCCACTGTAATTGGAGATAGATAAAACAAAGGATTTCGATTCTCCAAAGGGGTACACTAATCTTCCTTTAAAAAAAAGTGTGAAAATGGGGTTTGATACGCTAATGATTACTTTTCAATGTATTACAATGAATTATCGAGTTCACTCAAACCTTAGGTTTGACAGGGTTAAACCATCATTGTATCCACTTGGTCAAAGTGTTGATGGGAGAAATATTTCTAAGAATATTATTTTCTTACATGGGAAAATTCCGAACTCTTATTAGTTGTATTGGCATCCAATTGATTTGCTAAATATTGATATTCTAAACGCATAAGACAGAAGCACGTACAGACCTTAATATAGTTAAAGAGTAGAACATGAACGTGAAAAATGCAGACTTAAAAGGCTTTAAAATGTTTTCCGTATGTATCCTAAACATCAATCTCCTGAGGAAGTCTTTTTCAAGACGAAAAACGTGTCGGGCAGTGGTGTCGTCGGTGAGGGACCAACCGTGGCTGATGGCATGGACCTCAGCGAGATTGGGTATCCCCATTGACGTGCTGCCTTTTTGATTTTATAATGTAAGCACAATAAAAGTTTTATTTGTTCATCTTACTGGCTGTCTGCACTACTACTGTGTTTTTGTATTCCGAGGTATATGATATGCTCAAAGGTGGAAAGAGTTTTTTGTCCTGATTTATCCTCTATCAAGATGTCCATTGGAACAGAACTATTGGGCATGCGAACTAATTATCTGTGAACATTAGGAAATTCCAGGACTTTTATTCCTTGATCTCTCAGCAGATTGGAGTCCTTGGTTCACTTTTATACTTTCGTGTAAGTGTTGTACACACATTTTTATTGCTTCGTGTTGGGAGTTACTCTATGACTCCTTTTTTCTATCCTAAACATCAGTATACTAAGGCACAACCACAAACCCTTTCTGGATGTTGCCAGTAACAGGGAACCGCTAAGGAGAAATATAGAAGTCAATAACCCTTAGTAGCTTCCTGCGACCGACTCGGTGACTGACACTTATGGGAGGACCAGCTGAGATATCAGTAATCTCTTGGTCTCAGAGATAAAATAGTACAGTGATTCGGTGCAAACAACAGACTTAAAGCGAGAGGTATTATATCCTTTTGTAAAATATTAAAACAGTTGATGCTCAGATTATGATAAAATAAATATTTATAATAAAGTATAGTACCCCAATCATCATTTCCATTTAATAATGCAATAGCAAAGAGGATCAGCCAAACATTTACTGAAAGCTTCCTTTAGGTTTGAGGTTTTGCATTTCATTGTGTCGTTGCCAGAGCAGTTTATTTCTGGAAGTCAACATGCAATTACTTGACTAATTGAACACAAATTAAAAAAAGGTACATACGACAACAAGTCTTCTGAAAACCATATACCATCCTTTCCGGATCATTAAATTACAGCTAATAATAGAACACATTACCTTAACAGCAGTGTCTGCCGAGCACAATACATTGTAAACCTTTATTTACTCAGGATTTACTACTTTGACCCTTTTTATACCTTAGTGTTGGGGATCACAATCTTAAATTCACAGATTAATCTAGTTAGTGTAAATAACAGATCACAATTAGAGAGCGTTTCATGGTGTGAGGGATGCGTTAAGAGAATCGGATTAATACATGATGGAGAGACATTGCCATCAGATTTGTTGAAACTCTATAATTTCAAACATCAGTTTAAACTCCATGTAAAAAAAGTAAACATGTCATAAAATTATGTTTCAGGTATGATATTTTAAAGTTACAAGTCAACATATATAAGCTTTATGGGCAGAAGTATTGGGCTGTTCCTCTTAATTATTTGACTTCAGGTGTTTCAATCAGACCCATTGTCACAGGTGTATAAAATCAAGCACCTTGACCAGGGGTCAGCAGCCTTGGCTCCCTGGTGTTTTGGGAACTACATTTCCCATGTGGCTCAGTTAGCCTAATGGGTGACTGAGCTACATGGGAATGTAGTTCCCAAAACATCAAGGAGCCAAGGTTTCTGACCCCTGACCTAGACTATCCCTTCAAGTGTGAGGTGGTAATTGCTAACGTGGGGGAAGGGGGACCAGACATCATGGCGAGTTCCCACTCTTTGGGCCCTATCACCTCCCTACAGCTAAAACGGGGATGCTAAGGGGAAAAATTAGCATTTGCTAATCTCCCCTTTGCACCCCCGTTTTATCTATATATTACAGGGCAGGAGCTAAATCCAGATTGCGGTGCTAATTCGGCAGTTATCGGCACAGTTCTGTGTTTTTTCACCAGTGTGCGATAACTGCTTCGGTGACTCCAATTTCAGTACGATACGGCGACCATTCGCTAAATAGTGAATTAATCGGATTTTCGGAGAAATAGAATGTCCGAAATGAGTCGTACTGCAGCAAAATACAAAGCATCGAAATTCCGTGCAGCTTTGTGAATCGACCCTTAAGCAGAGTCTTGGTGACGGAAGCATTATCACCATGAATGGGAATACTGCTATTAGGTTTCTATCCTATATTCTTTTCCTTTTACATTTAATAGCAGAGTAAACTAGGGTTATATTATAGCCTGACATTGTAATGTATATATTGAATCTTACTAATGTCAGTGACCACAGCGCAACCCGTAAGTGAATTCCATTCACAGTGAAACATGCCTGAGTAAGATGTGCTGCAATGCTCATTGTACGCTTTTACATTAGAGTCACTTACATGTCATCTCTCACATTCTTTCGAAATGTGCTAAGTGGCTGAGCGAGGCGCATTCTATATGTGATTTTTGCCAGCAGTGTGTTTAAATTAGATAACATAGTTAACATAGATAACATTAGATAACATTGCTTGGAATGGCAAATGTCCAACACACGCAACCAAACTCCCATCAGGCATTGCTGTGGTCAATGTAAAAATAAGGAAACACCAGAGGACATGGGGCCAGAGTGCTCAGGTGCATTTCGCAGCTCCATGGGGCTATGTTCAAGACGCATTAGTAGGGTGGCATCTTCCATTACATCAATTGGAGGAAGCTCCTCCACTTCACACAGGGTTTTCTCTAGATCAATGGAGCTGGTGGGAAGGGGGGGCAGGGAGAAGATTCTACACATCCTAACCAAGGGGCGGACTGACAACTAATGGGGCCCCCTTATTCCGCACCCACGGGAGGCCACACCCATAAAAACCCCACCCCTTAAAACGCAACACCCACATGTACATTATTGTGCTAAAGAATTTATTTCTGAACTCCTAAAAATAACCTTTTTGAAAATCCACTTGGACCCAGCAGCGAATTGTGCCCCCCTACCAAACTTACAGATGGCCACCGCACTGCTGTAGCAGCCATCACCCACTCATTACAGTTAAGGCTACACCCCTGCACAGAAAGTCCCTGTGGAAAATGTGGGAAACTGCTGATCACTTTAAAAGATACTGTACAATCCTGACACACTGCACATTACAGAGCTGCACAGCAATAAACCTCACAGTAATGTGCAGTGTCTATGAGCGCATCAGAGATGATCCACAGTAATAAAACCCACAGTAATGTGCAGCTCACACATGGGTATATATTGCCCCCAGCAGCTCAAACATGGATATATATTGCCCTCAGCAGCTCAAACATGGGTACATATTGCCCCCAGCAGCTCAAACATGGGTATATATTGCCCCCAGCAGCTCAAACATGGGTACATATTGCTCCCAGCAGCTCAAACATGGGTGCATATTGCCCCCAGCAGCTCAAACATGGGTGCATATTGCCCCCAGCAGCTCAAACATGGGTATATATTGCCCAAGCAGCTCAAACATGGATATATATTGCCCAAGCAGCTCAAACATGGGTATATATTGCCCAAGCAGCTCAAACATGGGTATATAATTATTGCCCAAGCAGCTCAAACATGGATTTATATTGCCCAAGCAGCTCAAACATGGGTATGTATTGCCCAAGCAGCTCAAACATGGATATATATTGCTCTCCCCCGTCGCTCCCCAGTGGCACAGTCTGAGGGCCGGCAGGTCGGTAGGGGCCTGGTTTGGGGCGATGCAGTGGGCGCCCGCCGGCTTCCCTCTGAAGATCACTGAACTTAACAGGCAGCCAGTGGCGCACTCTGAAAATGCCGCGGTGGTGCCTGCGCCGCCCCCTCATGTGACGTGTCACATGAGGAGGCGGGGCAGGCACCACCGCATCATTTTCAGAGTGCGCCTCTGGCTGCCTGCCTGTTAAGTTCAGTGATCAGAGGGAAACCGGTGGGGGGGCCACTGCATCGCCCCAAACCGGGTGCCTACCAACCCGCCGGCCCTCGGGCAGTGCCTGAGTACCCGATGGGTCAGTTTGCCCCTGTCCTAACCTCTTTATAAGTGTAAAGTGCTCAGGATGAGTAGAGTGTCCCTTTAAGTAAATATAAATATTTTGTTTTATATTATTTTATGTTTGCTTGCTTAACTATAAATATTTTGTAACCAGAATGACTTGCAATCAGTACTTACTGCAGTTTTCCTCATCGGAATTGTCACCACAGTCATTTTGGCCATCACATCTCCAGTGATCAGGAATGCAGTTTTTATTCTGGCATTGAAATTCATGGGGTCCGCATGTCTTTTTGTCTGCAAGGCAAACAAGAATAACATTGCATATCTACATCCTCTTCAGCAAATCACTTGCACATTTTAGCACAGCTCTCAAACTGTATTTTATCACAGCTAATGGAATTGCTATAAAACCAGATACATAAACCTGACTAATTGTTCACGAAGCTGCCCTGGGTTTAGGTTTGTAGAAAAAAGTACTGCTATGAAAACAAAGTTTAATCCAGCTCAATAACAAAGTCTAAATACATGTCATTTTGATTTTATATTGTACAGATACACATAGGTGTACACAGGCAAAAGCACAGAGACTTAACCCCTTCATTGCTGAGTCATTTCAGCTCTGAGTGCTGAGCTAATTTTTACCGGTTTGTGCTCATCATGTTTAAAGCGATTTGAAGTCATATTTTATTGTATGACCCAGACACATTATATATCCCTTTTTGCAACAGACACGGCAGATTCAAATCATTATTATATGTATATGTCATGTCTTGCCTGAATGCTATAACAAAAAATGTAAAAGAAAATATGAATTGCCATTAAAAATTCACTTCACTACACATTTTATCATACAAGCATTTACAGTTATATATATTCTCTGGGGTACACATGTTAAAAATATGCGATTTTAGCCAAAACCAAAAAAAATCTTTTTTTGTTTGTGCAGCACTATTGTTCACATTATTATAGAAAAGTGAACAATAGTGCTGCATTAATAAATTAAAAATAGATATATATTTTTATTTATTTTTATTAAAAGTAACCTGTTTGGTATAATTGGATAGGCCATGCGCTAGCTGCCACTGATCAGGAGATACAGGGGACCCCCCTATCTCTACCATAGGGATTTCCATAGGAAACCCCTGGGCAGCCGGGGTTAACTTGCTAACTGACATGATTACAGCATGCGTGATGATGTCAGTTGACGAGGGGAAACCCAGATGCGGAAATAGGCCATAAATAGGCTGCAATCCAGCGCCGAATTGCAGGTTGGCACCTAAGGGGTTAAAGAGAGGTGTCACTGGAAAGGTCAAACTGACCTTTCCAGCAATTCCTCTCTTGATTTTGTTCCCCTCAGTGATGGGGAGATAGAGGGGTAGGAAGAAACCTCCCTCCCCTTCAGGCACTCCACGTAATCTGGCGGGGGGCACCTGAAACTGACTTCAGCGCGCCCGGCGCGTCCCCCGTTTTAGCATCATCTTTGTGATACTGCCCGTAGAGTGAAACCACCATGATCGGCCCAGCTGCATTACAGCCAGTGGGCTCCTGAATTTTCTGGGTCTCGGTGACTGACAGTTTTTATCTTTAAAGTGTGTACTTTGCTTATTTTATCTTGAAGGAATAATTCAAATTTTGCCTTTTATTTTTTTTCCTGGCTATCTGCAATGTTATCTTTTGTTCTTGTGCCTTTTCCTTTTAGGATCATAATTGGGCAGACGATTCCGATGGCCACATTCGTCTGTGAGTGGCAGCAATTGCTTTATATTGTAACTTATATAGAAGGTGGGGGGGGTTAACCTATGTGTGTTTGTTCTTTTAGTGTTTAAAAGTTATTTTGGTTATATAAGATGTACAGTGCTGATCAGGTGAGTTAATTTTAACCCACAATCATTTATTTGGATTAATGTTTGGACTTGGGAAGCCATATTCCTTTAGTAAAGCGATGTCGTAGCTAAGATCATGTTTCTAACATCTTTAAATCAATAAGTAGTTATCTGGGGGATATTCTTTAGCAAAGATATCTCTTCCGACATTAGTAGGTCACTCACAAAGTCAATGGGACTCAACCAGTAGCTCCAATATAACATTTTGAAGGTGATGTGAAACTAATACCACATTCTGCGCCTTGTAAATACCATCTGACGTCTGATTGTTTCCACAGAATCCTGAAGAATACACGTGAAATGATGTTGCGGTGTTTAAGCCCATTTATAACGACATTAAAGTCTAATTACCTCTAAAAAGATGCAAAGGCCTTTTGGGCATAATGGGGTGTTTGAAAATAGCTAATCGCTAATGCAGAAAAAAACGCTATTAATCTAAGTTTTATACTCCATTAGGCACAATAATAGTGAAGAGGCAACTCCATTCGTAGCGCTTGAATATGTCCACACACACGTGTTAATTCATTACTCCAATACACACGTTTATGAGATTACGTCCATTTTTTGGTATTTTTTATTGTTATTTTTAGTTGTTATTATCTCGTGCTTCAGTGTTCCATGCAACTTCAGGATATTATTTATCTACATAATTAAAACTCTATTTCACGAAGAACACCGTGTAATGTAAATTACATTTACCCGACATGTTTTCAACAGGGATAAAAGCATCTTTATTTTTCCAGAACATCTGCCGGATGACTTGCTTTACCTTGGTTTATAACGATCATTAAAAAAGATCAGGGCTTCGGAATTAATAAATATTATTTTTTTCTTTTTCCTTTTCTTTCCAACAAAGACATAAAGAAGCAGAGCCTACACGAGCAACAATATTAATGTATCTTGTACATGTGTCGGCAATTTTATTATGAAAACACTCAAACTCTGAAACGCAGCCAGACTTCTGTTTTGCAGAATTTCCATAAAATATTATAATTAGGGATTCGCAAAGAAATTTTGCCGTAAAATATAGAACTGGATGTATTTTTTGTAGCTACGCAAAACTGCCTGTTGGAGTTTGTTTGCTTTCTCCTGTTTCAGCAGTTGTGAAAAAACCTTAAAAAAAACAAAAAACAAAGGCAAAAAAATGCAAAACAATACATTTCAAGTTCTGTGTTATCCACTTTATCTGCATGATGGCCGGCGATTAAGCAAATCTGTTTGTTCCATAACACTGTATTTCTTGTGGAACGGTTGGGAGTTAACGCATAAACAAAATAATCCATGTCATCATTTTCTCATGCTTCATTTGAATCGTGTTAAAACAACAGATTTTTATGTTTTTAGCAATTGGAGAATAAACAAGTGACAGTACCTTACATTTGTCTTCCACATAATGGGATACAAAGGTTAATTTACTGTTCAGCGCTTAATTACTATCTCTGACCTCTGCCTTTCGTCTAATTGTAATGCTGTAAAATGTTCTTTGCAGAAGTAATAAATTACAGTTACTAGTTTTTTGTCACAGTAGGCAGCTAATTACATTAACCAGTTTAAGGAGGTACAGAAACTAGTTACTGCTGTGCCTCAAAATAACTGCTTAGTACGTAGTATGGAACATGCATATTTATGAGACATAGCACAAAAGCTTTGATTAAAACTGTCCGAGTCATTTAGTGTAACTACAAGGCTGAGTAGGAATCCCATCTACAGCCTTTGTTTATATAACAAGCTTTAATTAATCATATAACCTCAGACCATAGTGTTACTTGGTATATATGTATACCATCATCTTCGTAAAAGCAGGCAATATCCCCCGGTGTTGTAAATCTTCTTGCAAGGACATGTATCAGAAGTAGGGAAGATGCACTTTGGGGGTTCCAAAACATAAAATGTAACTTTTATTAAGGCAGATAAAAGAAGGATCGATGTTTTGGCCCCATGTGGGCCTTTATGAAGACATCTTGACAAAGACACACGTGGGGCTCAAACACTGATACTATTTGGAGCCGCAATAATATATTTTATGTTTTGAAACCCCTGAAGTGCATCTTCTCTATGATATATATATATATATATATATAATTACAAACTTGAGAGCCTCAACCCAAACATCTAAAAGAAAAATAAATAAAAAAGTTGCTGGTGTTAATGTTACATAGTTACATAGTTATATAGGCTGAAAAAAGACATGCGTCCATCGGGTTCAGCCTGTTAGGGTTACTATTACTGCTTGCTTTAGAGTTAAGGTTAGTTATTAGGGTTGGAGTTAATATTTGTGCTTGTTTTAGAGTTAAGGTTAGTTATTAGGGTTGGAGTTAATATTTGTGCTCGTTTTAGAGTTAAGGTTAGTTATTAGGGTTAGAGTTAATATTTGTGCTCGTTTTAGAGTTAAGGTTAGTTATTAGGGTTAGAGTTAATATTTGTGCTCGTTTTAGAGTTAAGGTTAGTTATTAGGGTTGGAGTTAATATTTGTGCTCGTTTTGGAGTTAAGGTTAGTTATTAGGGTTAGAGATAATATTTGTGCTCGTTTTAGAGTTAAGGTTAGTTATTAGGGTTAGAGTTAAAATTTGTGCTCGTTTTAGAGTTAAGGTTAGTTATTAGGGTAGAGTTAATATTTGTGCTCGTTTTAGAGTTAAGGTTAGTTATTAGGGTTGGAGTTAATATTTGTGCTCGTTTTAGAGTTAAGGTTAGTTATTAGGGTTGGAGTTAATATTTGTGCTCGTTTTGGCGTTAAGGTTAGTTATTAGGGTTAGAGTTAATATTTGTGCTCGTTTTAGAGTTAAGGTTAGTTATTAGGGTTGGAGTTAATATTTGTGCTCGTTTTGGAGTTAAGGTTAGTTATTAGGGTTAGAGTTAATATTTGTGCTCGTTTTAGAGTTAAGGTTAGTTATTAGGGTAGAGTTAATATTTGTGCTCGTTTTAGAGTTAAGGTTAGTTATTAGGGTTGGAGTTAATATTTGTGCTTGGTTTAGAGTTAAGGTTAGTTATTAGGGTTGGAGTTAATATTTGTGCTCGTTTTGGCGTTAAGGTTAGTTATTAGGGTTAGAGTTAATATTTGTGCTCGTTTTAGAGTTAAGGTTAGTTATTAGGGTTGGAGTTAATATTTGTGCTCGTTTTGGAGTTAAGGTTAGTTATTAGGGTTAGAGTTAATATTTGTGCTCGTTTTAGAGTTAAGGTTAGTTATTAGGGTAGAGATAATATTTGTGCTCGTTTTAGAGTTAAGGTTAGTTATTAGGGTAGAGTTAATATTTGTGCTTGGTTTAGAGTTAAGGTTAGTTATTAGGGTTAGAGTTAATATTTGTGCTCGTTTTAGAGTTAAGGTTAGTTATTAGGATTAGAGTTAATATTTGTGCTCGTTTTAGAGTTAAGGTTAGTTATTAGGGTTGGAGTTAATATTTGTGCTTGGTTTAGGGCTAGGTTAAGGTTAGTTATTAGGGTAGAGTTAATATTTGTGCTCGTTTTAGAGTTAAGATTAGTTATTAGGGTTAGAGTTAATATTTGTGCTCGTTTTAGAGTTAAGGTTAGTTATTAGGATTAGAGTTAATATTTGTGCTCGTTTTAGAGTTAAGGTTAGTTATTAGGGTTGGAGTTAATATTTGTGCTTGGTTTAGGGCTAGGTTAAGGTTTTGGAGTTCGGGTTACCATTCACACTTGTTATAGTGTTGGGAATACTAGTTAGGCTGGGTTCGCACCTGCACGTTTTTTGACGTGCGTAATACGCACATTGTTCGATGTGCTTATCGCACAAACATAAAAAACGCGCGAACGTGCATTGCAGCGCGTTCACGCTGCAGTCTATGGCTGCGAACGCACTACAATACGCCGCAAAGAAGCTCCTGTACTTCTTTGGGCGTAGGATGTTTTACAGCGCGTTCCTACGTGCTGTAAAACGCCCAGGTGTGAACATGGGATTTCCATGTTTAGGGGTTGTCAGGGATCAGCACCCATGTGTACGCACAACCAGCTCTGCATCAGTGCTATCCAGGAACACTGCTGCCTCAGCCCTATCCAGCACTCAAAGGGGTTAACAGTTAAACACAAACCACAAACATACACCACACCCCCTTGTCTGTCAATAAAAGATCAACTCCCACTCCTGCAACTTGGTTTTGCATTGTCAAGTCTAACCCTGTGCTATTCAAACCTGCTTTATGTTCCTGTTGATAACCGTGTACCAGACCCTGATTAACCCACCGATATTGCCTCCTTGCTGCCAGCCCTTTGATCCACGGACCGTCCTGACTACGCTACGTCTTCACCCCTTTGTAGCACGCCATGGACTCATACCAGCCTCAGCCAGCCTCTCCTCAGGTACAATCGGCATATCCCTGCCTAAAGGGCTCAAACCACCTGAACTTGGGTCCCGCCACGGCGTATGCCAGGTGCCATCCTGACAGGCGTTTTACAGCGCACAGGAGCACGCTGCAAAACGCCCAGGCATGAACGGGGCCTTAGGGTTAAGACTACTAATTAGGATTAGAGTTACTATTTGTGCTTGTTTTAGGGTTCATTATTAGCATTAGGTTTACTATTTGTGCTTATTAAGGCCGGCGTCAGACAAACGCAGTGATCACGTCCGTGTTGCCGCACAGTTTAGGCTAGGGTCAGACGAACGCATTTTTATGTTGTCTGTGAAAAAGTGCGTTCGAACGAATGGACGCATTTTTTCACAGAATACGTGATAGTGGTCATACTATGCGCATTTTCGTCCGTGATTTTGTACGGATCATCAATAAAACTCTTTTTGTGTCTGGACGTTATGTTGGCCGGACATTAGCAGCGTCTGACGTCTCCTAATCACACACACACGCCGCTAGCAGACGCAGCGCACTCTGTACGTCAGTACCTGCGGTTTCACGTTCTCGAAAAAATGCGTTCATTTTCCACTTGCGTTGCGCAGCCGGACTTTTGTGCGACCGTACTTCGTATATTGGCCGTCATTGCCCGGCATCTGCTGCTAGTGCGGCCGTGATTAAGTGCGGCTGCACGCGCGTTCGCACTGCCTCAGTCTGACCCTAGCCTTAACGTCCGTCGTAGCATAGAATCATGATCAATAGAGAACCACACACGAAGTACGTGCGCACCGAACTGCACATGCACAACTCTCGTGGCAAAAGGACGCAAGTTAAGCAAGAACGTAAAACCGCTAGACGGACACGCAGAGTGCGCCACATCCACGTAGCGTTCTGTGTGAGTGATGAGGAGATGTCAGACGCAGCGCATTTGTGACGTCCAGCACCTTGACGCACAAAATGGCTTTTCATATCCTTTTCAAATTTTTATAATTTTTCATATTAATTTTGTTTCCCAGATTTCCCTTTTTTTTCTACAACTGTCAATAAAAACACGGACCGTGTGGTGTCTACAGTATCTTCCATCAGTACATCCGTCCATTGTACACAACCACAGAGTGTGCTCTTACTGGGTTCATCTGACATTAGCCTTAGGGTTTAAGTTACTAATTAGGGTTAGAGTTACTATTTGTGCTTGTTTTAGGGTTTAAATTACTAATTAGGGTTAGGGTTATTAACTGTGCTTGTTTTAAGGTTCGGGTTAGGGTTACTACTGTATGTGTTCTTGTTTTAGAGTGATGGTTAGTTATTAGGAATAGGGTTACTATTTGTGCTATGGTTTACGGTTAGGATTAGTTATTAGGGTTTAGGGTTACTATCTGTGCCTGTTTTAGGGTTTGGGTTAGTTATTATGGTTAGGGTTACTATGTGTGCTTGTTTTAGGGTTAGGGTTACTATTTGTGCTTATTTAGGATTTACGTTAGTAATTAGGGTTAGAGTTACTATATGTGCTTGTTTTAGGGTTATGGTTAGTTATTAGGGTTAGGGCTACTATTTGTGCTTGTTTTAGGGTTATGGCTAGTTATTAGGGATAGGGTTACTATTTGTGCTATGGTTTAAGGGTAGGATTAGTGTTTAGGGTTAGTGTTATTATCTATGCTTGTTTTAGGGTTCGTGTTAATTATTAGGGTTAGGGTTACTATGTCTGCCTGTTTTAAGGTTAGGGTTAGTTCTTAGGGTTAGGGTTACTATGTTTGCCTGTTTTAGGGTTAGGGTTAGCTCTTAGGGTTAGGGTTACTATGTGTGCTCGTTTTAGGGTTAGAGTCCCAATCTGTGCTTGTTTTAAGTTTAGGGTTGCTAACTAGTGTTTATATTACACTACATGTGTCTTTCAAAAGATGGAGGAAAAATCAAGCCTTTACTGAGACTTTAGGAGGGAGGGTTGACTGGATTCTTTGCAAACCCACTTTACGAAAACAACTTTTTACAAAATAAAGACTGTTGGCTCGATGGTTTTTACTGCAGGTGGCTTTCTACGCACACATAACATAATATGGTGGAATTGGCTGAATTCACAGCAATGCTCTTTTTTATGGCTTGTTATTTCATGTTGTATTGCATATAAGCTTTTCACAGGTCATTCGTGCAATTTATGGAAGACGATGTAACTTCTTTGTGTATATAGAAGACCTGATGTACAGGGTTGTTGACTATCAGGGAGAAAGGATAAAATGTTACGTAACAAAAATAGAGTTGGTTTCTTCAAAGGAATTTCCATGAACGAGATAAAGAGGAAATCGCTCACGCTTTTAGTTTGTTTGATCTATTTACCAGACAGCATTAACAACCCACGACAGTGCCGTTCACAGCATTGACCTAATTCTATTGTTATTGAGGAATTATTACAAAAAAAGTTAAAAATCAATTATTCTCTCATTGTTTGATTACAGAGAATATAGCTGAAAAAAGTAATCCGTCACCAAAGAATTCTAGAACCACGGGCTCAAAGATGATTTACAAAAATCTATGACAAACATGTTCACTGATTTAATACTAACCGCAGTTTGCTTCATCGGATCCGTCTGCGCAGTCAGCGTCCTCGTCGCACACCCAGAGTTTCGATATGCAGTGCTTTGTAGTTTTACATTGGAAATGATCTGGAGAACAGCTATTTTCAGCTGGAAATATAATGAGCAGGGCCATTATTTTAACAAACACATATTAATGTCATATAGCTCTAAGAACCCAAACCTCTACGATTATAAATTAATTAGACTTTGAACCAATTAGCAGCTTTTCTTAAGACCTAGGTTGATGCTGAGTATCAGCATACTCAAACCAAAATAAAGGTATGTTTAAATTGATACATTGTTGTATAAAGGAAATGTTTACTGAAGCTGCAAAAACTCATAGCGAAGCTTCTCCTGGTGCTGAAATGACGATGTTTGCCGCCTTTGCACCAACGGTGATTTTCGCCAGTGACTGCAACTTTGAGAAACACCATCACTCTTTGGATAATCCCCATAGTCTTAAAAACTAGTTCTTGTTTGTTTATTTTACAGGTGCATATAAGAAATATGTATTATATATAAGTAAATAAATACAACACATGTTTAGCTTATTGATAAGTAAAATGGGTCCTAATAAAACACTTTCATAGCAATAGTTATAGATACATTAGTCAGAATGTTTGGGATCCTGAGCATTCCGGATTTCCCATTTTCCAACATTTCGGAATCTGGCTAGGATTCCAATGAAGGGGGTGGGGTGCGGCAGGGAGCAGTGAGGCTCCTGTTGCAGCAGCACCAGCGAGATACAAGTTTGGAGAGGCTGTGCATCGCTTTCTGGTGGGCATACTGTCCTGCATGTTTCTGACTGTCTCTGTGCAGCATGCCACACATTATATCTGCACAGAGTGTCTAATCTTGTCTCTTGCTGGTGTTGCAGCCCACTGAGGAGGCATGGAGGGAATGATGACCTGTCAGGAGAAGTAGGGAAGTGAGAAAATTCTACAATTATGGATTTAAAACTCTGGATAATGAGCGATTTAGCTGATATTTAAAAAATATTGCGGAACTAGCCTTTTTGTAGACAGGAGTTATCGGTACATTTCAGATGTGTTTTTATTATAACTATATGTGTGTAATAACATTATTTGTAATGTATTTTGACACGTAAATCTAACGTTTGCTGTTTTTTTATACTCAAAATTGGATGAAATTGGCCCAAAATTCCTTGTATAAGGGTATACATAATCACATATTATAAGGTTATTTTTCCGTATTTTTCTTTTTGAAATTACGTGTGGCTGTGTGAATGTGTTCTGGCAAATATGTGGTTTTTGTAAGATATATTGGAGTATAATTACTGTCAGATTTCCACAGCTTGCTGGACATGCAGTGTAATAACACATACAGTTGTGTTCAAAATTATTCAACCCCCACTGAAATTGAGTGTTTTGGCCAGTTTGACATTGATTTTGATCATTCAGTCATCTTGCTTACAATTAAATCAAAGAGGCACGTGTAGGTCAGACAAACATAACATAACATTTATAATGAAATAACCACAAATGTCTTTTCTGTGCTCACATCATTATCAGTTTTATTCAACCCCCAAGTGACATTCAATCTTAGTACTTAGTACAACATCCTTTTACAGTTATAACAGCTTTTAAACGTGAAGCATAGCTTGACACAAGTGTCTTGCAGCAATCTACGGGTATCTTCGCCCATTCGTCATGGGCAAAAGCCTCCAGTTCAGTCACATTCTTAGGCTTGCGCACTGCAACTGCTTTCTTTAAGTCCCACCAGAGGTTCTCAATCGGATTTAAGTCAGGTGACTGCGATGGCCACTCCAAAATGTTCCAGCCTTTAATCTGCAACCATGCTCTAGTGGACTTGGAGGTATGCTTGGGATCATTGTCCTGTTGAAAGGTCCAACGTCTCCCAAGCCTCAGGTTTGTGACGGACTGCATCACATTGTCATCCAATATCTCCTGGTACTGAAGAGAATTCATGGTACCTTGCACACGCTGAAGCTTCCCTGTACCTGCAGAAGCAAAACAGCCCCAAAGCATGATTGACCCCCCGCCATGCTTCACAGTAGGCAAGGTGTTCTTTTCTTCATAGGCCTTGTTCTTCCTCCTCCAAACATAGCGTTGATCCATGGGCCCAAACAGTTCTAATTTTGTTTCATCAGTCCACAGAACACTATCCCAAACACTTCTGTGGTTTGTCCACATGACTTTTGGCATACTGCAGTCGACTCTTCTTATTCTTTGGAGACAGCAAGGGGGTGCGCCTGGGAGTTCTGGCATGGAGGCCTTCATTACGCAGTGTGCGCCGTATTGTCTGAGCTTAAACTTCAGTACCCACATCTGACAAATCTTTTCTCAGTTCCTCAGCAGTCACACGGGGACTTTTCTCCACTCTACGCTTCAGGTAGTGCACAGCAGTCAAAGTCAGCATCTTCTTGCTGCCACGACCAGGTAGCGTTTCAACAGTGCCCTTTGCCTTGAATTTGCGAATGATGCTTCCTATGGTCTCTCTTGGTATGTTTAACATCTTTGCAATCTTCTTATAGCCATTGCCCTTCCTGTGAAGAGTAATCACCTCTTCTCTTGTCTTCCTGGACCATTCTCTTGACTTCACCATGTTTGTAACCACACCAGTAAATGTCTAGAAGGAGCTGAGTATCACAGTCATTTTAAAGCTGCCTAATTGGTGCTTATTATGCTTTATTGCTGCTCCGTGACATCCACAGGTGTTTTCAATACCTGATTGAAAACACTTGAATGAACCTCTGTTCTTCAGAGTAGTAGTCTTTAAGGGGTTGAATAATTGTGTCAATGAAGAATTCACAAAAGAAACATTTACTACTGTATTACAAAACCATTTGATGTCATTTTAGTTGCATATGGTTCTTTAAAAAGTCCTTGTAGGATTTCATTCTGAATACAATTACAAATGTACACTAAATTCCCTAAAACCCTTTACAGCATTGGGGGTTGAATAATTTTGAACACAACTGTACATGCTGCTAGGTGGTATGCGAAACGCGCTGCCATGCGGTATGTACATACTATACACGAGTAGAAGATCGATTTGTTAAACAGGGTGGGATCCCAAATAAACTACCTTAAATATCTAACTGGTTTCCCACTGGCAATGCCTACAGGGCAGCCCCTTTCCTGAGCACCCCCTCTCCATGAAAAATCAATAGCTCTATAGAAATTATCTAAGATTTGAAATCGTACGGATTTGATACTGTTTTTAAAATACGTTTTCTACAATAACAAACCTCCTCGCAGAGCAGTGTGATTTTATGTGCAGCACATCCATCTGCTCATCGGCGTTTAGTGCCATTTTTGTTATCTATCACTGCTAATTGTGAGGTAAATATGCTACATAACAAACTGCCAAGCTAAAAAAACTGACATTAGTCGTGTCATTCTGCATTTGCTAGCTTTGGCAGCTTGATATACAATCGCTCCCCGAGTGATCGTTCATTTTTACTTCTTGATAAAAAAGAGAATTGTACAGGCGGCATAGAGATGCGAGAGCCTAAACGCCGGATTTTCGAGTTGCTGTTTCCCACGTCTGAGGTTTTGTGAGATTTAGTTGGCTTTTCCATGATTTATATTTGGTGGCTGTATGCAGAATACACGCAGAAAAACTCAATCAGAAATGGTACAGTGAGGCACCTTCTCCTGCCTTGCCATCATACATCCAATGTATTTTTGCATAATCAAGGTATAATTTAGATTATGCCGATGGTTAATAAAGGGGAAGTCACTGGAAACGGTGAATTTAAGTCTGAGGATTGAAGTTGACCGATATATTATGTAACAGATCTCCGTACCCCGACTGGGTCACATCTGTTAATGCTGCATCCTTGCCGGACCTCTGTTCTCTCACCAGCAAGCTTTTGTGCTTTTCTCCAGTCCTTAGACGAAGCTTAAGGGTGGGTACACATAGAAAGCCTTGCTAGCATCCCCAGAAATAAGACGATGCGTATATCAGGACATTTAGAACAGCAACAACTGAACACCTTTATTCAGTTAAATATATATACAGTCCCAGGTGGACCTAGAGATAAATGGAAAATCACATCCATACTCAAGCAAACTAGACATGTCCAGACATGAAACAATAGGGTGCCATGTAATCATAGCCTGAGCATCAGACTGTCTGAATACATTCGATAACAGAGGAGAAGTTACAAAAGCAGACAATAGTCTGATACCAAAACCTGTCAAAGAGTAAACACATTCTAGATAGGGGGAGTTGAGTTTGGCTACAGTGACCACAAAGTAATTATATAAACCATAGTAACAGTAACCAGATAAACATAGACCCTAATGATAATTACAATAACAGCATTCATATATAACACAGATGACACACACACTGTGCACCCTACAGGCACAGGGTGACTTCAACAAAGCAGATGACTGGGAAATAATATAGACTCATGGGAGGTGTATGTAGTTCAGAAACATCGGAGGGGGGGGGCAGAGTTTGCGATCCCTGCTGTAAACACACAGAATATTTTTAAATAGTTCTTATAGTATCACATGTTAATACAGTTTTAAGCACAGAAAATCTTGAATTCTACTGAATGAATGTATAAAAGAGCTGGCATGGCAGACTGCATTCTGTATTAGACATGTGAAAGTCAGTTTGGTCCGAATCGATTATCGGCAATTTGGATTCATACATATTCGATTGGAAATGATCTCCAAATAAAAATATCCTGAAGTGATCCGAACTGATCCAACTATAAATGTCCATATCTGAATATAATCAGATCTATTCAGATTTATTTGATATGTTGAAAGTAATTGAAAGAAACGGTAACTCTAAACCTAGATGTAATATCTGAGCCTATGTGTCATTATGTGCGACATTTCTGAGCCTATGCATCATTCTGTGCGTCATTCCTCAGCCCACATGTCATTCTGTGCGACATTTCTGAGCCTATGCATCATTCTGTGGTCATTCCTCAGCCCACGTCATTCTGTGCGTAATTTCTGAGCCTGTGCATCATTCTGTGTGTCATTCCTGAGCCATTCTTGAGTAATTTTTTAACTTTTGCACAATGTGCATTATAGTACATTGCATTGATGGATACCAGAAATGGCTGAATATTTTTGATGTTTCAAATATTCCGATTTGGTCCAATGGCGAGATATTGTAAATTCCTGATATTCCAAATAAACTGATTAAGACGATTTCAGAATCTGACATTTTTGATCCCAAAATACTCTGTACAGAACCAGCATGTTTACCTGTGCACATGTCTATTCTGTATAAATTTGTAATAATCCACATTGCGAGCATTGCATTTGTTTTCCATCTTATCTTTGTTTATGTTTTTTCACATTTAGACCATTAATGACCCATTATTCAGTATGTAAATGATAATATGTAAATGATACTCTTGTAGTAATTTATTCAATAAGAGATAGAGATGGTTCAGTAAAGGATGAAATGCTCAAGCTCAACCTAGACTTCTATGTATTGCTCGTTGCCTATTTTCATTGCTTCTTTCAGCTTTTCTTAAGGGCGATAAATTAATTCTCTGTTGATTTATGTTCTAATATGTTTGAATTATTTTGTTAGAAAAAAAAGTGTCATCTATTTCCTTCTGATGCTTTATTGTATACATTGTCTTTATAGTTTGCATAATGGTCGCAGTTAACTTACGGCAATCAATCTCGTCTTCTTCGTCTCCGCAATCATTGTGTCCATTGCATCGGAGATTTATTGGGATACATTTCTGCTTTCTGGTGCATTTGAACTGTCCCGACAGGCAGACATATGTGTCTGAAAGGCAATCAGCAAATCATAAGCAGCCTTCTATCTTGAATATAAATCAGCCTGTGCATCTTAACATGAAGTATCGCCTTTGTCTGCTCTGCCTGATGTATAATCACCTACCGCAGTTGAGTTCATCCGAGTTGTCTCCACAATCATTTTCTCCATCACAGATGAAAGCTGGAAGAGCGCAAAGTCCACTTCCGCATTGAAATCTCCCAGGCTGACACTTGAATTCGGCTGTAAAAATAGAAAATGTATTGAAATATATGAAAATGGATCCATCGCAATCAGCGTTATAGAAAATACCGCCCGTAACGCCATTGTAAATCATTCAAATAAGAGTCAAATATGGGGGTTTTGAGAAACATTGAAAAACAAGTGTTCTGAGTATTTCTTAAGAATGTGAGAAGATTTAAGGACCAGTGTGTGATCAGAATTTGTGATCAGGAAAGCATTAAGGACATTTAAGAGATATGTCGGACAGAAATAGGTACACGTCAGGGGTTATTCAGAGAGCACCGAAATGTCACCGACATTACGGTGCTGTCTTGTTCCCCGCACTTCGGGGAATCAAATCCCCCAAACCCTGCTGTGAATTCAGCATTCACCGCAGGGTCCCCGGTGTGTAGGGAAAAGCCGCCGCACGGATAAAAAAAGAACACCAAAAAATCTAAGAGAATCCACTGAAAATCCCACTGGCAAGGTTCAAATTATTGAAGCGATTTGAAACGCCACAGAAACCCCCCGAACGTACCCAACGATCTGCCGCAAACCCTCCGAACATGTTCTAAAAAAGCTGAGGATCCGCCGAACACAGCGCCGACCAGCTGCCGGAAAAAGCCGACAAGACAAAAAATGGGGTAAGAAAAAAAAACAATCAAAAGTTTCAAATTTGAATCGCCATTTCAAAACAACTACTGAATGAAAATGTCTGGAATTACCATATAAGAGTCTATGAATAATAATAAAAAGATTTGTTACGGAAAAAAAGAAAATATGCTATTTAAAAAAAAATCAAAAATCGGAAAAAAAAATCCCGAAAAAAATCCCCAAAAATGCCTAAAAAATCCTGGAAAAAAAAGACTCTTTGCTGCAAATTGAAAGAATAGATGGTTTAATAGAAATTGAATAAAACCGGGAATATTTTTAACATTGAAGCTTATGGGATTCGCCTGATTAAACTTGCCGAAGGAAAACACCGAACATCGGGGCATATCACTGACATTTCACTGCTGTTCGGTGTCTGTGAATTGATTAACCAATGCTTCCCTATGGGGATTTCACTGCTGTCGAACAGGCACTGTATTTTGCTGGCAATTCCACGATATTTGGCGAACTGCCTGCTTTCTGAATAGCCGAATGGCCACGAAAATGCAACGTATGGTTAAATTCACAGTTCGGTGCAATTCGGTGGCGAGTTATTGAATAACCCTTTATGGATCTTACTTTTGGGAAGTGATGGCATTCATCGGCGTTGCAATAACAGTTATTTTCGTCAGTGTTTGCAACAACGACAAACACCAGAACTTACTGAATACGCCCTTAACCTTTTAGATATAAGTAAATACCCACGGCAATCAGGAGGTTCGTCGGATCCATCTCCACAATCATCCACGGTGTCACATTTCCACCAAAAAGGAATGCATTTATCAGTATTGCAGCGAAACTGAAATTAAAGAAAGTGAGAATAAAACGCATTAATTTAAAATTAAATATAATGTATAATTAAGACTCAATTCATCTTCTCATTGCGCGGAGATTATTTTACTTTGCTTAGCAGATCTCTGCCGAACGGAAGATATAGTATATATTTTTTAAAAAAAACATTTCTTGAGTGTTTGAAATGCTCCAATTCCTTTGAAGTGTGCTTTTACAGAACACGTCTCTGTGAATCTAAATGTGACAGACGTTGCCATAGTTAGCTAAACCTGTTATGAGCTCCGGAAAGCAATTTTGTGACTTCGCTCATTTTTTTTTTCGAGTCGAAATAAATGTGTCAGAAAATAACAAATAACGAAAAAAAAATCGTATTTTCAAAATCAAATGTAGAACTTGTACGTCTCGGCTCTGCTCTTTTACTTCTGGAAATCACAGCTTGAAAGGTATATATTTATATGCTTTTGATCAAGTGGCTTGAAATTATTAAAGAGATTAGAATTTAATCCTAATGCCCCACGTTTCCTGCCGTATGGAAAAGTTCAGAAATAGAAAATCTGGGGCGATTTGACACTTTTGAAATAGAAAATGTGTTAAAGTAATCAGGAATTAAATCTCTAGGGTAAAATGATGAGGTTGATCTTAAATTAAAATACTAATACTATGGTGATATATTAGTGAAACATAAAAAAATTCTACTTTGCCTTTTTTTTCTTGATATCGCAGTAGTTTCACATTTACTTGAAAGTGTAAAGGGTATAAAATTAAAAAAAATTCAATTTTTTTAATTGATATTGAAGTTTAACCCCTTCACTACCAAGATTGAGATATCTCTAGCTTCTAATATTCGGTGCCTCGACATTGAGTTATCTCGATCTGCAGCCCAAAAGAAAATGAAATTTGTTTGCTGCAAACGCATTTCATTTGCTTTTGGGCTGCAGAGGGTGCCCCCATAGTTTTAGACCTGGTGCATAATGTCCAAAAAGCTAAAACTGGTTAAAATCGCTATTGGCATGCCCTGACATCGGACATTCAGACGCCGATGCTGCAGTGTCTATAAAAATTATTTTTGAAAGATAATCAGCAGAAAAGACAGTTGCTGCTAGGCTCAATGTATCTTCTATGTATGTTCATGTTCCTAGGGGAAGGAGGCAGCTCAAAAGTATCTACCGGGTGAATTATCCATGCATCCAAATTAAAAAAAATATTGTAGCAAACTATATAAACTAAAAAAACCTAAAAAAAAACATTGTAGCAAACCTTAAACTAAAAAATAAACAAAACAAAGCTCTGCTTTCACACAAATAGAATCAAAACATAAATATCAACAAAACTTATCTAACTTTTACTGCAATTATACATTGTTTTAAACAAGTAAAATAGTGAATCGATAACTCAATTATAAATGTTTTGCAACAATTCATAAAACGTTTTTTTTTTGTTGCAGTCTATTGTTAGTCCATAAAGCAATATAGACAAAACCACACACGCACAATAATTATCAGACAAAACGGCAGGTGGCCGCGGCTCAAAAATCTTCAAGAGTTTTGCTTCTTATTGATATGGAAAAAGGCACGAGGAGGCAAACAATTAATATGAAAAACACATGATATCAGAAAGGCTGCCTGACATAAAGTTTGCTTTCTGTTTTCTTTGTCTCGTTGATCAAATAGTTTGTGTATCCAGAGTATATTTATGCCTGCTGCTTACAGCGTAAATAAGCAAATGTGCTAATGATTGGGATGAGGTAAAGCACATATCGAGAGGGATAGACTTTATTATGTTAGTTTTATTTCAATGCAACTACATTAAATATAATAACATCAGGTTTCTATTTATATAACATAATATACATAATATGTATCATCCCTTTATACTTATACATTGACTAAATACCTGTATATTTATTCTCTATCAATCTTTTATCTACTCACCTATTTAAGGTAGATAGAGCTATTTACCCTTTCCCGCCACAAGGTGTGCCATGCCGTCCTTGCGGCGGGTGGGCTTAGAGGATGCTGGGTGTACTAGTACGCCCGTGACTTCTATGGGCTGCCTCGACCCCTTCCCGCAGCCGGCGTGCACCGTACCCAGTTGACTGCTGCGATTGGGCCTGAACTCAAGCCGTCCCCCTGCAGCCAAAACATCAGCATGTCAGCTGCATGGGCAGGCTAAAGCAGAAGCCCGTCACAGCACCAGGGGGCGGGGTGTACCATTATGCCCTGCTGGCCTTAACCTCTACCGGTGGCACCACCCACCTGTCCTTAAGGAATTAAACATCTACCTACAGTCAGGTCCAGAAATATTGCGACATTGACACAATTCTAACATCTTTGGCTCTATACACCACCACAATGGAGCTGGAATGAAACAAACACAATGTGCTTTAACTGCAGACTGTCAGCTTTAATTTGAGGGTATGTACATCCAACTCAGGTGAACGGTGTAGGACTTACAGCAGTTTGTAGATGTGCCTCCCACTTGTTAAGGGACCAAAGGTAATGGGACAGAATAATAATCATAAATCAAACTTTCCCTTCTTAATACTTGGTTGCAAATCCTTTGCAGTCAATCACAGACATCACCAGAGTTTAGAACTCATAGACATCACCAGACGCTGGGTTTCATCTTGTCTTCAGCAAGTGAAATACATGCTCAATGGGATTCAGGTCAGGTGATTGACTTGGCCATTGCATAACATTCCACTTCTGTCCCTTCAAAAACTCTTTGGTTGCTTTTGCAGTATGCTTTGGGTCATTGTCCATCTGCAGTGTGAAGCGCCGTCCAATGAGTTCTGCAGCATTTGGCTGAATGTGAGCAGATAATATTGCCCGAAACACTTCAGAATTCATCCTGCTGCTTTTGTCAGCAGTCACATCATCAATAAATACAAGAGAACCAGTTCCATTGGCAGCCATACATGTCCACGCCATGACACTACCACCACCATTCTTCACTGATGAGGTGGTATGCTTAGGATCATGAGCAGTTCCTTTCCTTCTCCATACTCTTCTCTTCCCATCACTCTGGTACAAGATGATCTTGGTCTCATCTGTCCATAGGATCTTGTTCCAGAACAGTGAAGGCTTTGTTAGGTGTTGTTTGGCAAACTATAATCTGGCCTTCCTGTTTTTGAGGCTCACCAATGGTTTACATCTTGTGGTGAACCCTCTGTATTCACTCTGGTGAAGTCTTCTCTTGATTGTTGACTTTGACGCACATACACCTACCTCCTGGAGAGTGTTCTTGATCTGGCCAACTGTTGTGAAGGGTGTTTTCTTCCCCAGGGAAAGAATTCTTCGGTCATCCACCACAGTTGTTTTCTGTGGTCTCCCGGGTCTTTTGGTGTTGCTGAGCTCACCGGTGCGTTCCTTCTTTTTGAGAATGTTCCAAACAGTTGTTTTGGCCACGCCTAATGTTCTTGCTATCTCTCTGATGGGTTTGTTTTGCTTCTTCAGCCTATTGATGGCTTGCTTCACTGATAGTGACAGCTCTTTGGATCTCATCTTGAGAGTTGACAGCAACAGATTCCAAATGCAAATAGCACACTTGAAATGAACTCTGGGCCTTTTATCTGCACATTGTAATTGGGATAATGAGGGAATATCACACACCTGGCCATGGAACAGCTGAGAAGCCAATTGTCACATTACCTTTGGTCCCTTAACAAGTGGGAGGCACATCTGCAAACTGCTGTAAGTCCTACACCGTTCACCTGAGTTTGATATACATACCCTTAAATTAAAGCTGACAGTCTGCAGTTAAAGCACATTGTGTTTGTTTCATTCCAACTCCATTGTGGTGCTGTATAGAGCCAAAGATGTTAGAATTGTGCCGATGTCCCAATATTTCTGGACCTGACAGTAGATAGGTAGATATGGGAGGGATATAGAGCTACCCATTAGACAGATATACATTAGATTAACAGATAGCTAGATAGACAGACAGATGCATAAACGGACAGATATCATCTATTTAATATCTGTCTATCTACATAGATAGATAGATAGATAGATAGATAGATAGATAGATAGATAGATAGATAGATAGATAGATAGATAGATTTTGCATGTCTGATGTGTTCTATGTATCTTATTGTGTAAAGGGGAAAATGTCGTACTGATCCTTCGTTTATGCAAGATTTGCACCTGTACAGTGAAACTTTGCCAAAGTATCCCTGGGGTAATCAAAGTGAAGAAAAAAAAGTCTGTGTGGATAAGAGGACGACACATCTGACTCCTATGTATCTGTACGGACACAGTGCAAACAATGTTTACATTAATCAATCAATATTTTCCTTCCACATCCTTCTTATTATGTTTTTGAAGAATAACTTTCATTGCTTTAGGCAAAAATCTCCCTTTCTCTGGGCTCAATAGATTTTTTTTCTTTAATAATATTGACTTGAGATTTAAAGTAAAAAAATACATAGACTGAATGATCGCAGGGAAAAAATAATAAACACAATAAAACAACAATGTGTTAACCTCAACATATATAATTTATATTTTATTTTCATGTCACTGTCTCATCTCTAAAATGCACAGGTGTTTAATCGAGGGCGACATTCCGTTGATGCGTAAGACCTTTCATGGCTTGGACTGGATCTTTCTAGCAGTGGTGTTCAGTGGCTTAAAACAGCAAAGATGTTCATAAACACAATCCAGACCCAGAATGATCTAAAACGTGTGTCGTTGTATAACTCACCTGGCTGGCAGTGCAGTTAGACAGGCAGCTCTTGTTATCTTCAGCGAGGTAGAAATTAGTGGGACAGGCACAGGTGTGGGACTTGTACGGAGATAACAGGCATAAGTGACTGCAGTCTCCATTATTAATTTTACAAGGGTGATCAAGCACTACAAAGACAAAAAGGTATTATATCACATTCCGTTGCTGGAAAGGTAATTGAATTCTTTAATAAGCTGGTTAAGAGGGGAGAAGGACCTAATAATAAAATTACACAAGACACATTATGACAAGGACACGTATCCAGACATTAATATAATGGAAACTATGGGGCTGTGATAACAGAGCTGCGATACTTCAGTACATAAAATTCCATTTCGGAATCTATCAGCTGCATCAGAAGGCATAGTGATGAGATTGCACCTGCTCGCTCTTTGAACCAGGAAATGAAAGATTACAGCAGAGTAACATATTGCAACAGAATACAACATTATGTAGCGTTAAAATCTTACAGAGCTATATTGTGGGGTACAGGCTACTGATATTATATATTCTAAGAGGACTAAAGAATTGGGACACACCTCTTAATTACTGAATTCAGGTGGTTTTAATCAGACCCATCGACACAGGTGTATAAAAACACACACCAAGCCATGCAGTCTGCGTTTACAAACATTTTGTGGAAAACATTTCCAATGCAACATGATAAAAAGTCCCTGTTGGTGAATTTGTCAGGTGTCCCAATACTTTTGGCCCTAGAATATAAAGATATATATATAATAAAGTTTATAATTGTGGAAGACTTTTACAAATCCCAGCAATTCAGAGAACTGATGTACAGAGCTCATGTGCTACATTCCGCATATGCAGCAAGGAACTCTGGGTAGGACATGCAAATGAAGTCCACAATTTCCCGCTTTTTTGCATCCTGGGTCTGTTTTAAGATAGAACCCACCTTGCCAGTGCCATGCCATGCTAGATGTATTTTTATTAGCAAAAGTCAGGTTAGGCAACAAATCACAGCCACTCCTGGACAGCTGTTTCGAACGCTTAATGCGCTCATCAGCAGGAGATAGGATGTGACTCGTTGCTATTTGATGCTTAACCCGTAGGGCAAATCAATACTCCTTATAGTGGAGGGCAAAAAATGAGATTAAAAGCCTCCACAAAGCAAATAATCAAGTTTATAATTGTGGAAGACATTTAATATAAAGATAAATATCTATAAAATAAAGTTTATAATTGTGGAAGACATGTACACATCCCAGCAATTCAGAAAACTGCTTCACAGAGCTCATGTGCTACATTCCCCATATGCAGCAAGGAACTCTGGGTAGGACATGCAAATGAAGTCTGCAATTTCTCACTTTTTTGCATCCTGAGTCTGTTTTTACACAGTACCCTCTATGCCAGCGCCGTGCCCCTTATTATGCCACAATAAATATATGATTTATCAATGTATCTTGAGATATAGAATATGGGATGTGGGTAAATGGAAATATATGTCATTTAAGCCACCTAGAAAGGGTTAAAACAACAATTCAAAATCCAGCGGTGCCGATTTAGAAAATTTGTTTATTATTACCAGTTAAAAAAACATCACGATCCAGAAAAAAGTCATAAAAAAGATATAGTCACCATCTGGCTGTCTGTACGCATGATACACTTCAATGTCTGATATGGCATGCCAAGAGTTAATCAGCGACGTCTTGTCCGCTCCGGTGATTTTATGGGCACGGCTAAGCGACTTGGTTTTTGCATCTGTCCAATAGACGTAGTCCTCAAACAATGTTAGCGCAATCACCCCTTGAATGTCTTGATTAGGGACTGTAATAAGAAGTTGATAAGATTAATGTTCGCATTTGGGAGCCTGCCAGCTAAAATATTTAATAGCGTATAGTCAGACAGATACGTCGGCAATATAACTCAGTCTGAATAATTGCTGTGACAAGCTGTCAGGCTCTGTGGGTTCTTTATTATCAGTTAAGCGAATGCAGGATAAGATGCACAAGATCAACTTGATAGGGTTTAGCGCGCCCCACCACTGAGAAGTAAATGAGTGAATCTGGATAACAAGCATCTCACCTGCACTCCAAACAAATGACATGCCGAATAATAAAGAGGCTCTCAGCTTTAACATTTAAAAGGTATTTAAGAATGCACCCAGGTCAATCTTATTCCATTTAGCCATGGATACTTTGTTGCACAGCTAACCTAGTTTTCACAGTTTGATGTGGATATCCCAGAAAAAAGACGTGTTAACCCTCTGGCTGCTTGTTTAGCGCATACACGTAAAGAACAAATAAAAAAAAACCATAAGGCTAAATTCTACAGCAATTAAAGTGAAAAAGAAGCTATTTATAATAACAGTAGCACTGCAGTACCGGCTTCACTCTATACCATAACTATACACACAATGTTACCTGCAGTTTCATACAAGCACAGATATATATTTTTAGAGTGTCTCTGTTGCATAAATATAACATTTGTATCATCAAAGAAATCACTTTGGAAACGACCTATATCTAGTGCTGGATGTTCTGTATGGTCAGAAGTTTTATTTATTTTACAACTCATCGAAACATTACACTTATAATTGCAAGAAGACTGGATCAATGGGGTCCAGACGAACAGAAACGCAAGGGAGCATAGCTCCTACATTATTTTTGCAAAAGGAACAGAATTCCGATTTGGAACACACACTGAATAGCTTTATTTATTTATGTTCCAACTATATCACAGTTGTATCAACTGCCGAGACCCTCAGCACAGGAAGCCCTCAGCCAGGTATCAGGGTTTAGGGACCTTTAGGAACCAGCCTTATCCAATGGTATAAAAGCCGTCCTATATTGAAAGGCACTGGATTGGCTGAAGTCATGTGACATTCTGATCTGGATTCATATCATATCCTGCAGAGATCAGAGGGAGACCAGCGCTGGATTTAGGTGAGTATTTATTGGAAACTAAAGGGTTAAAACAAGAGAAGGGTGTCAAAATGGGTTATTTTTAGACCCCTTTATTTCCTATCCCCTCTTTACTCCATGGTATTGTTTTAATCTTTTATTTACCCAAAAATAAAATGGTTATAAACCTGCAAACATTGTATGCAGACACTATTTTGTTTCGGGACCTGCATGCTCGGAATGCTTTTATATTGAAAACAATGCAAAGGACCTAAACTCAAAGTCTTTGAAAAAAGATAATTATATTAAGAAAAAGTTTGAGCAGTGAACTTTTTTTTTTAGCAAATTAGTATTCTGCCATCATCTGAATTTGTCTAATAACACTATCTGACTTTCATCCAACATTTAAATTGCTTTTCACCAGTTGACTTGTTATTCAAAGATACACCAGGAAAAGCTGTTTAAGTATTCAGACAGAGGCCTAAACATTAGAAAACATATCAATTTAAAAAATATGTACCGGTTTGAAAAGTCACACTGGGACTTCTTCTCTAGATCCATTCCAATAACAAAAATGTACTCCTCGATGACTTGTACGGTGAGTGTGAAAGGTGATTAAGAAGAGGGGGCGGTAATTAAATATTTACTTTACTATAAGTATTTTCTTAAAGGTATTCAGATCTACGATTAACACCTTTACTACCAAGTGATTTCCATAAAACCACAGGAAACAAGGCTTTTTTGGCGAATTGCTGTTAATTAATCATACAGTAAGAAATATTTGGGGATATTCTCAATGTATTCCTTACCACAGTAGTCTATTTGTCAAGCAGATGTTGCCACCTGCTGGCCAAAAAAATCTACTGCAGCTTCGGGCCCTATGATGGACCATTTAGGGATATGTGTTCTAGACACAGATTCAAAGCTGTTCAAAATGTTTTAGCACCAATAAAATATAAAAATAATATGTATGTGCTGCATAATGCTTGTGTATGGCAATTACAGTAACACCTTGTATCTGTATGTGCTGCATAATGCCTGTGTATGGCAATTACAGCAACACCTTGTATCTGTATGTGCTGCATAATGCCTGTGTATGGCAATTACAGCAACACCTTGTATCTGTATGTGCTGCATAATGCCTGTGTAAGACAATTACAGCAACACCTTGTATCTGTATGTGCTGCATAATGCCTGTGTATGGCAATTACAGCAACACCTTGTATCTGTATGTGCTGCATAATGCCTGTGTATGGCAATTACAGCAACACTTTGTATCTGTATGTGCTGCATAATGCCTGTGTAAGACAATTACAGCAACACCTTGTATCTGTATGTGCTGCATAATGCCTGTGTATGGCAATTACAGCAACACCTTGTATCTGTATGTGCTGCATAATGCCTGTGTATGGCAATTACAGCAACACCTTGTATCTGTATGTGCTGCATAATGCCTGTGTATGGCAATTACAGCAACACCTTGTATCTGTATGTGCTGCATAATGCCTGTGTATGGCAATTACAGCAACACCTTGTATCTGTATGTGCTGCATAATGCCTGTGTATGGCAATTACAGCAACACCTTGTATCTGTACTGTACAGGGGTTTTAACTCATTATAACACCCTGAATCGTATCCCTGTACAGCAGCGAGTGACCCCCAGAGCTCTTCCTATATCCTGTCCCTGTATTCTGCCCTGTCCTGGCTGCCGTAATGCAGCAGTAAAGTTTGAACTTTTGCAATGTAAGAATGGAGGCTGTTCCTTGTAGCTTCTGTACAGTAATACAGGGTGGCAAGACTGAGTTTTCACAGTGAATTCCATTTCTCTACAGGGTGCACATTATCCATACACTAAAAAAGGTATGAAAATGGGTTTTATATGTTAATAATTGCTGTTCCATGTATTAAAATGCCCAATTGTCCTTACACATTTTTGGTAGTGAAGGGGTTAGGGGGATCTAGCCCCATGATCTGTGTTATCTCTGTAGTAGTAGTATTATTATTTTTATTAATAATAAATATATATAATATACAGTAAATATTATTATTACTACTCTTATTATAATATTATAATTTACAACCATTTTCTTGTTATTCCAATCATAAACAAAAAATATATTTAAAAAAAAATGTTCCAACCTGCTTGAATCGTTTAACGTTTTCCAAAAGTTATGTGTAACTGAAAGAATATCCTTTTGTTTATATTTTTGTTAATACATCTGATGAACTGTAATAAAAACGTTCATTCAAAATACAAACAAAAAATCAAAAGAAAAATCACAAATCACAAATCTATTAACTTCAATAGTTCCTCTGACCGCTAAGAGCAAAACCGAGCGATTAAATATTGATGACAGTGTGAGTGAGAGGTGCTCTGGTTTACAGGACGGAACAAAACAAGGATCTGCACTAAAAATAATACACAACGTTGCAGACGTGTGGGAAAAAAAATAAGGTGCTATAAAGCTCGAATCCATTATGTCAAAATCTGTTATAATTGTTAGTGCAGGATTCCAACTATGTTTGGTGATTATCGCTCGAGCTGTCAAGTGTCCCGAAAATGCTGTATAATTCAGTGCTTTACTGTCTGAAAAGCGTTTCTATGGTAACCAGTATTGCATATGTACTTAGCGTTAGGTTTTTATTGTGTTTTGTATACAATAGAATATTTTGAATAGTGTAATAATCCGTAAAAATACAAGCGCAGATTATGCATTAAGTTGTAAAAGGATAGTTGTTTCTTGCCCGACGTCGATCGATGACTCATAAATTATAGATTTGAATAAATTGTTCGTTCACAGTCCCCGTTGCCCTTAGTCCTACAGGTGGAAACATGTAAAACTCAGGTCACAAAAAATGTTTCTGTTTATCTACGGAACATAAATTTAATATTTTTTGCATTCTGACCTTATAGACGATAGTGACCCTTATTCTGGCTCATGTGTTAATAGGGAGTTGTTATAGGGAAAAGTTGGAGTGTGCTGTTAATGGCCCTTATTTCCATCTCTGTTACGAGAGAGCCATGCACGGCTGCTGTATAATCTCTATGGAGACATGCGCGAGCTCACACAAGCATGGTCAGTAGGGATGTGCGTTTCGGGTTTCAGAATTTCGGAATTTTCACGAAATTTCCCGATTCGTGTCTTCGGATTCGGCCGAATTTCCGAATCGGATCGGACCCGAAAACCGATAGATCCGAAAAGTTTTCCGAGTCGAAACGAAAAAATTTCGGAATTTTCGAATGGACTTGAAATGTGTCAAATCGAAATTTATTTTCGCTCTATTCATGATTTCGGTTCCATTCGTGATTTCGGTTCTATTTCGGTAATTCTGGAAATCGTATATTTAACTATTATCGGTTATATCGCTGATTCTGTAAATTTTGTATTTGTAAATGTGTATCACTTGTTTCTTGTGGCATTCGGGTCAGTTTAGTGTTTTTTTAAATCGTTTTGTTCATTTTTTTTGTTCCTTGGCTTTCATACCATTTTAATATGATTAAATAAAGTTGTGAAATGTATATTCAATTATTCATAAGAAAAAAAGGATCTTTATTTAATAAAAAAAAACACGATAGAATCGCCAGAATTATCGTAGACACTTTGAAACGAGGAGAACAGACGTTCCGAAAAAACGAAAATTTCTGAAATTTCCGAAAAGTCGATACAAAAAACGAGCAAAGTGACACGAAAATACGAAAAATTGTCGATATTCCGAAAAAAAAATGTACACGAAAAACGATCCGAACCGAACCGAATCGAACCAGCAATCGGTCGAAACGAGCCGAATCGAAAAGTTTAAACATCCGAACAAATCGAACCGAATCGAACCGAAAAAAATATCGGTGCACAAGCCTAATGGTCAGCGGCAGAATGCTGAGAACTATTAGTGCCAGTCTTTGCTACGGCCAAATAGGTTATTACACTGGGAATATTCCCAAATATTTCTTACTGTATAATTCATTAAAAAATATTTTTCAAAAAAAACACTGGTTCCTGGCAATGTTTTTTAGGACAATCACTTGGTACTGAAGGGGTTAAGAGAAAAAAAGACTCATATCAATCAGCTTCAATGTCTGTCTAAAACAAGGGTCAGCAAAATTGGCTCTCCAGGGGCCTGATCACAACCTTGGCCACAAAAGCACAGTGCTCGAGCTGTACAACATAATGGCCTGAGTGCTGTGCTTATTTTTAACCCATCCTATTCCATCCAAGATGTAAACTCAGCTTGCGTCTCGGATCTAGCGTCAGGTTACTGTACATTAACGTCTCCTATGCTTTGTATGGGAGACGTTAATGTGCCTGGAGGTGGAGGAGATATTTCATCCAGCTCACTCTCCTTCTTCGCCTGATGTTATTCATGTTTACATACAGGGTTATTCAGAGGTGAAAACCAGGAGAATGACTGGAGAAGTGAAAATTCTAGGTCAAAATAGACAAATCATTAAAAATTCTCCCATTTATCTCACTTTCCAAATCAGCTATTTTGACCTAGAATTTTAACTTCTCCAGTCATTCTCCTGGTTTTCACCTCTCTCTGAATAACCTTGATAATGTTTTTCAGTCCCTGGTGTTAAGTGATTTTGCTTCAGCGCAATCACATAACACACAAATCTAACCCCACCAAAAAAAATCTCCTACTCATCTCAGATACCTGAGTGGCGAGAGCAGCACGATCCATCGCTTCCTCAGTCTGTGGGCAAAGGAACAAACAGATTCCAGCGTTGCTCCACGTGTCCTTCCATCGCCCCAGCTGAATTTAATTTGCATGAGATTTCCTCTATCTCCATAGAGTCCTATAGGCTTGTGCACCAATTTTTTTTTCGGTTCGATTCGATTTGATTTTTCGGATTTTTTAAATTTTCGATTCGGCTCGTTTCGACCGATTTCTGTTTCGATTCGGTTCGGCTCGTTTTTCGTGTACATTTTTTTTTTGGAATATCGTTTTTTGTATCGACGTTTCGTATTTTCGGAAATTTTAGTTTTTCTGGAACGTCTGTTCTCCTCGTTTCAAAGCAATAAATTTCGATTTGACACATTTCAAGTACATTCGAAAATTCCGAAAATATTTTGTTTCGGCTCGGAAAACTTTTCGGATCTGCCATTTTCGGATCTAAAACTTTTCGGAAAATCGGCCGCATCCGAAAACACGAATCGGGAAATTTCGTGAAAATTCCGAAATTCCGAAACCCGAAACGCACATCCCTAGAGTCCTATGGACTTCTGGAGCAAATAACACCAGCGGCACTAAAATGTATACCGGAAGCAAGGGTGTAATTGTGTAATTTCAAGCCACTCCAATGAAGCCACGAAAAACAGACAAATCCTTCTTTAAGCCAAAGGGTTAGTCAGATACAACTTGCGTTTACGAGGCGTGTTCATATATTTTAACTATTATATCCCTGAATGCTGTTTTTTTTTTTTTTTTTTACTTCCAAGCCTCCAACACCTTTTTAAGATACTTATTGGGTCAGACGAACAACCTCTCTAGAAAGTGAATGCTCTACATCACGGCTGTCAAGCTCTGCCCCCCCGCCAGATATCGATTGCCTTCAATTCCCAGTATTATTTCAATGCAATAGATGTCTAGGGAATCTTCAGAGTTTTAGTTCAGAAACATTGAGAGTGGCTGGAGCTTAACCCTTTCGCTGCTGAGGCATTTCACCCTTGTGTGCTGAGCTAATTTTTACCGCTTTCGCTCATCATGTTTAACCGCGTTTTGAAGCCTTATTTTATTATATGACCCAGACATATTATATATCGTTCTTTCCGGCAGACTCGACAGATTCATAATATATCATTATTATATGTATACGTCATGTCCTGCCTGAATATTATAACAAAAATGCAATAAAATTAGAATTTTCAATAATTTACAACGTGTAAAGTGTTTTTTTTTTCACATTTTAACATGCGAGCGTTTGCGGTTATATTTTCTATGAGTTGCGCTTGTTTAAAAAATTAGAAATGCGGACTCGTTCCATTTTATTTGGGGGGAATTTACGCGATTTTTAACAAATGCACCCCATACAAAAATCGGTAGTGCAGCATCATTGTTCACATTATAATTGAAAAGGGAAAAATATTGCTGCATTAACAAAAAAAAAATGTTTATTTTTTTTATTTTCATTTTTATTGATTAATTTTTTTTCTTAACTTTGAGGCTAGGGTCAGACTAACGCATTTTTCTCGTTGTCCGTGAAAAAGTGCGTTCGAACGAATGGACGCATTTTTTCACAGAATACGCGATAGTGGTCATATGATGCGCATTTGCGTCCGTGATTTTGTACGGATCATCAATAAAACCCTTTTTGCGTCTGCACGTTATGTTGGCCGGACATTAGCAGCGTCTGACGTCTCCTAATCCCGCACACACGCCACTAGCGGACGCAGCGCACTCTGTACGTCAGTACTAGCGGTATCACGTTCTCGAAAAAATGCGTTCGTTTGCCACTTGCGTTACGCGGCCGGACTTTTGTGCGGCCGTTCTTCGTATGCTGCCCGGCATTGGACGTCATTTGCTGCTAGCACGGCTGTGATTTAGTGCTGCTAAATGCACGTTGATACTGCGTTAGTCTGACCCTAGCCATAACCTAGTCATGTTCTGGCCGATCCAACAATATCAAACATTAACCCCTAGCTGCCACAGATCATAACCCCCTATCTCCACCATTGGTGGCAGCTAGGGGTTAACTCTAAAACTGACGTCATCGCGCTATGCACGGTGACGCCAGTCATCAGGGGGAGATCCTGGAGCTTGGCCGACATCCAAGATGTCGGCCAGCTCCAGGAGAGGATCCCGATTTGGTGCTTTTCGGCACCAAATTGGGATCGGCCCCAAGGGGTTAAAGCCAGCCAGGCAGGCTGTGCCCTTCCAAACGGTACGTGATTTTCACCACTGACCCTTCACAGAAGGGGAGGGAGAGAGGTCCGAAGGACCTCACCCCCTCCCTTTCAGGCACCTTCCCCGCATTCGCGGGTGGGGGGGCGGCTGCAATAGATGTCATCGTGCCGCTGCAATGACATCTATTAGTGCCCGTGGCGGTCCAAGATGCTGGGCTGACATCAAGGATGTCAGCCCACACTGGGGGGCACAGAGATCGGCCAGAATTCGGCCGATTGCTGGCTGCAAAGGGAGGACGCGCTCAGCGCGTCCTCCGCAGCCAACGCTTCCTGAGGGAGGACGCGCTGAGCACATCCTCCACAGCGAAGTGGTTAACATCCTAGCTGTACATCTCAGCTGGCTTTCCTTTCCTTTTATGTGAAATGTATTTTCAGCAACTCTAAAAGGTTGACCAGTTGTTAAAATGTAGATCTGTTAATGAACAGGTCACAAGAGATAGGTTTGTAAAGAATGGAACATTATATATTTGAGCGCTTCAGACTGGGTTTTTTCCTTCTTTTGGATCAACCACAGTAGGTGATGAGTAAAAGGCTGAACTCAAAGGACACCTAAGGATAACAATGAAATAATCTAGCCTAAGGCTGGGGTCAGACGAACACAGTGCGAACGTGCGTTTAGCCGCACTTTATTACGGCCGTGTTAGCAGCAAATGACGTTGAACGCAGGCCCACACACGAAGTACGGCTGCACGAAAGTTCGCCGCGCAACGCAAGTGGCAAACAAACACATTTTTGCAAGAACGTCGAACCACTAGTACTGACACACAGAGTGCGCTGCGTCCACATAGCGATGTGTACGCATGATTAGGAGACGTCAGACGCTGCTCATGTCTGGCCAACATAACGTCCAGACACCCAAAGTTTCCTGGTTTGGATCTGTAAAAAATCACAGCCGAAATTGCGCATCGTATGACCGCTATCGAGTCTTCCGCGAAAAAATGCGTTCGGACGCATCAACGCACTTTTTGACAGTAGACATGAAAAATGTGTTTGTCTGACCCTAGCCTAAAACTGCGCTTTTTTACAACTTCAGCGATTCCAAAATATTTCTCAGGTTTGTAGAAACATTTTAGTTTTTTCGGCGTTGACTCCTTTATTCTATTAGTCAAAGTACAGGTAACTTATCCAATAAAAGCCAAATATTCTTCAGTTCGTTAGTGCAACCCAGGTCGCCATAGTGACTCTCCAAACCAGGCACTTTGATACAAATTCATGCATTTTTATGTTCTTATTGAAAACGCCCACATAGCAAATGGACATCCTGTAGATCACAGTTAATAACTCCTGGCTATGTTTGTATACAATTTATATTTATAGCACGCTAAAACATTTCCATGTCAAAATGAAATCTTACCTTTGTGCCTATTAGACCCATTCATGTCTGCAAATTCAATATGATTTTCATCGGCCCAGTAGATTCTTTTGTTGACATAATCTATTGTTAGCGCCGTTGGTCTAGAAATCATTGTTTCTATGACAACACTTTGATTGGTACCATCCATACCAATGCGTCCAATATGTGGAAATTCACAGCAGTCAATCCAGTACAAATACCTATGCAGAGTCAATAAACAGTGTGTTTACATGAGCATTTCTCCCGTCCTACAAGGATATCAACAGGGTTTGAGGCAAAAAACACACATGGACACGGACAACACACACACATAAGAATTTCATAAAAATATTACTACGCCTCTTCTTCCGTGTCCTATTTTCAAAAATGTATTTATGCCAGCGTGATATTGAATTGTATATCTCATGTGATATGATTGGCAAATTATTTAACCATTCACGGATCCTGACTCGATGGAACGTATGTGTTGTTGTTATTCCCCAATTATAAAAGAATTCTGCACTGTGTACAATATTTTGTGTAACAAATGTATCATCGTATTTGCATATTAAATTTAATTATTAATAATGTCTTGTAAAGCTCTGAATGAGATGTTCCCATTTTTTTAACCCCTTCCATACCAAGATAGACTATACTCGACCTGGAAGAAACTTCCAGGTGGTCTGATAATAAGAAATTCATATTGTGTCTCACTTCAGCAATGCAAAATAATTTTGTTTAAGTGAAAATTAAATTTATTTGAATTTGGACTCCAGAACATACCCCTAAAGTTTCAGCACCGAGGTGCTAACTGTTTTTAAACCCAATTGGGAAATGTGTCTTAATGACATCTCCCCATCTGATCCTGCACCGAGACCAGAACTGCAGTAACTTCTTTTGGCCAGTAGATGGCAACATTGGATGCCAGACGGGTTATTTTAGTAAGGAATACAATGGAAATATTCCAAAACCTTTCTTACTGTTTAATTAATTAAAAATCATTTAAAAAAAAAACATTAGTTCCTAACTGTGGTTTTCTAAAAAAATAAATCCATTAGTAGTGAAGGGGTTAACATGGTTCCCTTGATAGAGCATTACTTTTAACTGTATCAACAGATCTGTTCAGAAAATCGGATCGGTTGAGAAATTATAATTTAGATCACCTGGTAATCAACCTATAAAATCTGGTCTGGAATAGAATAATTATTAATAATAATTTCCTTTTTTTGTGTTTTATAATTTGAAATTGTTTTACTTTTTTTTTTTCCGTACTGACCCATACGATATATTCCACGTGGCTGTATGCTATTGTTTGAAAAGAAAATTCAGAAATAAAGCTGAATATCTCCTGCCACAAAGGTAAAAGATTGAGTAAATCATTAGGGTAAATATTTTTTTTGTACTTTCCAAATCCAGAAAATGCATATCAAATTTTCACTATATTTACACTGCTACTGTATTAACCCCCTCAGTGCCATCTTTAAAAGCTCCTGCAGGAGCCCTAGATTGAGTAAACACGATCTAGCCTTCTTCTGCAGTCATGCAAAAGAATTTTGTTTATTGCAAATGAACTGCATTTGCCACTTGGCTCCAGAACCTGCCCCTAAAAGTGTCATATCACAGCCGTTGTGTGTAGATAGAAACATAGAAAAATGTCAGCAGATAAGAACCTTTCGGCCCATCTAGTCTGCCCAATTACATGGATACTTTACCTGGATTTATCTTTTGTTTAGGATAGCCTTATGCCTATCCCATGCTTGCTTAAATTCAATTACTGTTTTGGCCTCTACCACTTCTACTGGAAGACTGTTCCATGTATCCACCACCCTCTCAGTAAAATAATGCTTCCTGATGTTACTTTTATACCTTTGCCCCTCTAATCTAAGACTATGTCCTCTTGTTTTTCTACTTTGTTTCCTTTTAAATATACTCCCTTCCTCTACCTTGTGGATTCCCTTTACGTATTTAAATGTTTCTATCATATCACCTCTGTCTCGTCTTTGTTCGAGAAGGTTAGAGTTCTGTCTTTCTTTCAAGGAAACAATCCTCTGTCTACAAAGAGGTCTTAACTAGAGTGGAAATATCCAGTAGAGATGGGTCTGAGTACTTTACTGCGTGGGTACTTAGTATAACGCAATTTTCCACAAAACCCCCAGTTCCTGCCAGTGGTTTTATGGAAGTGAAGAGGTTAAACACCTTGAATGGCCTTTCAAGATCCTTGTTTTATATTATATAACTTAAAGAACGTTTAAGAGCTTTTCTTTATAATAATACATTTGTTATTAACAACTGACAATATATTTAACAATAAGTGAAAGAATCCAAATTATAAACTATTATTATGAAATATTATAAAGATAAATGTTACATATATATATAGTGTATATTTGGAAAGATGTGTTAGTCTAGATGCCAAAATCAGAGTATAGCAGTGCGTGGTGATACCTTTTATCCTTCGGGAACTGAAACGTCGAAGATGTAAATATTTATGCAATAAATCTATTATTCCATTAAACAAGCCTCCGTGTCTGTCCGAAACTTGTGTAGTATTGTGGCGGCAGTTGGCTTTTTTGCAATGGAGCGAGGAAATCTTTTGGTATGTGGAGTTACTTGGTTTTATTTTTATATATATATTTTATATATATATATATATATATATATAAGTGTCTATAAGGGTTGTGGTGAAGGACTAAAAGTGAGACAAAAAGCCTCCACACTATCAAAAGTGTGTTTAATGTTACAGAAGCCACTTGCACATCATAGCAATTCAAAGAATTGCATCCCAGAGCTCCTGTGCCACATTCCCCATATGCAGCAAGGAATTCTGGGTAAGATATGCAAATGACCTCTGTCTCACTTTTACACATCCTGGATCTGTTATTACACAGAACCCTAAAATCAATGCTATGCCACACTGTGGCTTTGTAACAAAGATAAGGTTATGCAACTGGTCAAAGCCACTCCTAGGACAGCGCTGTTTCAGGTTTGTTAAACCCTCATCAGCTAGGAGACAGGCATGACCAGTTGCAGTGGATGTTTGGACCATAGGTAAGTAAGTGTCTATAAGGGTTGTGGTGAAGGACTAAAAGTGAGACAAATATATATATGGATAAAAACGATGCTTTATTAAATAAACATTAAAAAGGTGCCCATATGCACCGACTGACATTTCGGCCCTCACAGGGGCCTTTATCAAGGTCCTTGATAAAGGCCCCTGTGAGGTCCGAAATGTCGGTCGGTGCATATGGGCACCTTTTTAATGTTTAATTAATAAAGCATCATTTTTATCCCGATTTCTATGTCCTGGTGTGCGTCCCCCTCTTTTGACCAGTTTTGTATGATCCATTGGACCTTGCACCCAGGCACCCTGAGTTTTCACAAGGTGGCTTTTATCAGGTTGCCATTGTTTTTATATATATATATATATATATATATATATATATATATATATTACAACAAACCAGGAGGAGAACACAAGTTTTTTTATAAATAAGTTATATATAAATTTATAAATTTTCGTTATATAATTTTTTTTATAAAAGATGCAAAAATATAGAAAATGTCAAGCTGAAACAACTAGATGAAATTGTTTAGTTTACAATTTAAAGTGTTCTATAAAAGAACTTGAAGATACAACACATGATTAGCTTATCGCAAAATATACAATCCAACCGTAAACATCTTATCGACACAAAGTACAAACAATCAATACAGTGAACAATAAAAAAAAAACTGGGACTTGTAATGTTTACTTATCTGAACAATACCTAGCCTGTGGGTCCAGGGACAAATCTCGAGGGAACTTTATCTTTCTGCTAACTAGCACAGTCGGAAACAGGCCATTGAGCTTCGAGACTTCAATAATCCGCTTCTCTGTGTCAAACCAATAGAGATTTTTTCCAATCCAGTCCACAGCTAATGCGTTGGGTACGGCTGTATTGTGCACAACCTGCAAGAATACATAAAGAAGGGATTAGATTGATTATTTTAATGCTTATTTCATTTGCAAAAAAAAACGTAAATCTTCTTTCATTTCACCAACACATACAGAATACAGTGTACACCGGTCAGATAAGGTATTGTGGATTATAGAGTCTCTGCAATTGAACTGTATCGGGCTTTAAGCATTTTATTTTTAATTGATCGGATTGTTTTAATCGTTACCAAATTACTGATTTTTAACTTTTCAATAGCATAACTATAGTTTCTCTTAAAACAGCCATGTTGAACCATCCTATGATGATCTTAATCTGCAGTTGAAGAAATTGAATTTATTTTAAGTAAAAATTTGAATTTCTTTGAAAAATTTGAGAGCGGCTGAATAAAGTTCGAGAAGAAATGAAAAGTGTGGAAATATGCGTAAATCAGCCAATCAGAGGACAGGAGCCTGATTGTGACCACAACGAGGAAGTAACCCTTGTAGATGATGGAAGAGAGTATCAGGCAGAGTGACGAAGCAGAAACGGAGATCGATCAGGGATAAACATCACGAAAACTGAACCCAGGCAACATAATCTAAAACACGAGACCAGAACTGTGAGAAACCACGCATGGCAATCTGAAGACCACTGGACTCACTTCGACCAGGAGCACCCAAAGGACCGATTCTTATCTGCCTATCTAATTCTAAATAGTTACCATGGGTACGGATTCGAAACGCGACTGGATCAATCCGATTTCCAATTGCCAATATCCGATCTGATGTGCTCCCTGAATAAAAAATCTCAAATTTATCTGAACCAATCAAATTATAATCGTCCAGATGCAAGTATTATCGGATATTTTCGGATTGATTTGGAATGATCCACAGCTTTACTAACACCTGTGCGTCATTATGTGTGTCATTTGTTCCCAGTTATGCCCCATTTTGTGAATCTTTTTAGAGCATATGCTGCATTCTGTGCCTTATTTTTGAAGCATATGCTTCAATCTGTGCATCACTTTGGACCAAATGTTTCAATCTGCGTGACATCTTTTGAAGCATATGTGTCATTTTTTTGCATCATTTTGCTGCATGTGTTTCCTTCTGGGCATCATTCTGGAGCCAATTGTCTGTCGTTCTGTAGGCTTTTCTACTTTACTTCATCACAGTTCTGAATATCAACAATGGCAGAATATATTGGACAACCGCTCTGGTTAGATTATCCTACGACTAGGAATTGAGCCCAATTTCCAAATGGTGGTTTATAGTTCAACCAAATGTTTACATTTTGTCTTGAAAGGGCACCAGTTTGGACGCCTACAACTCTTATTTGCCCATATAGTATAATGGTTTTCCTGCTTTTTTAAAAAAGTTTTAATAGCAACAATGGAAAAGCCAACAAGCTGGAGCCACTAGCCATGTCCCGATTAGACTTGTGCACCGATTTTTTTTCGTTCGGATTTTGTAAATTTTCGTTTCGGCCGATTTATGTTTTGGTTCGGTTCGTTTTTCGTATCGACTTTTTTTTCCTGATTTCGGAAATTTTCATGTTTTTCGGAATGTCTGTTCTCCTCGTTTCAAAGTGTCTATTCGTTTTGACATAAACTAATGGTTTTTCAGATCCGATATTTCTGTCAATACGATAATTCTGTCGATACGATAATTCTGCCATTGAGATTTCTCATGTTTTACAAGAAGGATACATTGAGATTTCTCATGTTTTACAAGAAGGATACATTGAGATTTCTCATGTTTTAATAGAAGGATACATTGAGATTTCTCTGGTTTTCCGGGAAGGATACATTGAGATTTCTCTGGTTTTCCAGGAAGGATACATTGAGATTTCTCTGGTTTTCCAGGAAGGATACATTGAGATTTCTCTGGTTTTCCAGGAAGGATACATTGAGATTTCTCTGGTTTTACAAGAAGGATACATTGAGATTTCTCATGTTTTACAAGAAGGATATATTGAGATTTCTCTGGTTTCCCGGGAAGGATACATTGAGATTTCTCTGGTTTTCCAGGAAGGATACATTGAGATGGGAATGATACAAAATTACAGAATCAGCGATATAACCAAAAAATACGTTGTCCGAAATTACTGAAAGGAACCGAAATCAGGAATGGAGCCGAAATCAGGAATGGAACGAAAATGATTTTCGATTTTACACATTTCTAGTCCATTCGAAAATTCCGAAAAGTTTTCGCTTCGGCTCGGAAATTTGTTCGGATCTGACGTTTTTGGATCTGAAAATTTTCGGAAAATCGGCCGAATCCGAATGCACGAATCGGGAAATTTCGTGAAAATTCTGAAACGCGCATCCCTAGTCCCGATCTTCAAACCCAAATGTATTTACCTTTACATCACTGCCATTCACAAACATCCTATTGACGCGACTTCCGTTTGATCTGCTCGAATCAATCCAATACACAACCTCTTCTCTGTAATCGAAGTCCATAGCAATTACATTGTTTAAGCCCTGAGAAAAACATAAAGAGCAATCGACAAATATTTTAGTGACAATGAATAAGATAATATCGGGAGGCAAGTAATAATTACCAAAACACATTCAGAGTCAGACATTTATGGAATATTTAATATTGCAATTTACATGGATGTGATGTGGTGTTCTAAGCACAGAGTCCAACCGAGAAGTCAGGAATTGTGATAGTTTTTGGCTGAATGAAAATGAGAGCCAGAGATGGATAAGGCGTGAGTGGGCGCCTTGCAGCTCCTTCAGTAAGTACGTTAGTATAGCAAATCCCCAAAAACTATACAACATAGCATTCTCAAAAAAAAATGGTGAACACACTCTAGAACACAAATCCCTCTAAATGCACCTTAGTATATCCGAGTGAATGATAACATAAGTAACAGTCAAGAACCACTATTATTCACTATAACATTTAAATAATGCATATAGGGCCCTATTACATTCTTAACGCAAAAACGCACGCTAAACGTGTGTTATTTTGCGCGAAGCGTTAAACGTTAACGCACGAAAATCACCGCTGGAATTACATTCCTCGCCCTTTTTTTCATCTGTCGGGAAATTCTCTCGAAAAACCGACACGCAAAAATGCTCTCAAAATATGTTCTGACGGAAGACAAGGTAGTCATTTTTGACGGATCTAGTAAAAAAATGTGCGCATCGACGTTCTCCGTTGTGAATCTGCAGTTTGGTACGGTCAGGTTGTTACAATTTGCTGTTACCACCAGCTTTTCAAACACGTTAAACGTTGTGCGTTAAATTTTGCGCTAAGATTGTAATACCATGGGCGTACCAGCGCACAAACGCATTTGCGCTCACAATGTTAAGTATAGGATGCGCGCACTAAATTGCGCTCGCAAAGGGCTCGTGCAGGGTCTCTCGCGTTAGACGTTAACACGCATTTTGTGCGCGAACGTCGTACTATGACTTTCAGCGCAAAGGGTTTTGCCCCTCGCGTTAATGCATTTTTGCACGCGAGCGCAATTGTGCGCGAAGAATGTAATAGGGTCCATAGTGTCTGAGAAACACTATCATTCACTGGGATATATATATACTATTGTGCATTTAGGGTGATTTGCGGTCTTGAATACGTGCACCACACTTTCTGCAAATTCTTCAAATTCTTTTTAGCTGAGCGTGGATCATGCAAAACTAGGACAATTCTCGTCATAACTCTAGACCTAACTCTCGTTTATGGCTTTTGACATAAGTACAGTTACAAGTATTTATAAAGCGCCAACAAGTTCCGTAGCGCTGTACAATGGGAGAGACAGAAAAACAAAAGTACATACAAGTTAAACAAACAGAACAGTAGGAGAGATAGGATCCTGTTCAAGAGCTTACAATCTAAGAGGAGAGAGGTGACATGGTAGGTGAGGGCAGTGGCGTAACTAGAAACCTGAGGGCCCCGGTGCAAGAATCCATGAAGGCCCCCCAACCCCCCCAAAAAAAGATCCATATTTTTACCTTTTTTTTCCTGCAATATAAAAAAGATAGTATTGCCCCCAGCTCACATGGATATATATTGCCCCCAGCTCACATGGACATATATATTGCCCCCAGCTCACATGGACACATATATTGCCCCAGCTCACATGGACATATATTGCCCCCAGCTCACATGGACATATATTGCCCCCAGCTCACATGGACATATATTGCCCCCAGCTCACATGGACATATATTGCCCCCAGCTCACATGGACATATATTGCCCCCAGGCCACACATGGATATATTGCCCCAGCTCATGGAAATACTGCAAACACATGGATATACTGCCCCAACACATGGATATACTGCCCCAGCACATGATATACTGCCCCAGCACATGGATATACTGCCCCAGCCAGCTCATGGATATTCTGCCCCAGCCAGCTCATGGATATTCTGCCCCAGCCAGCTCATGTATATTCTGCCCCAGCCAGCTCATGGATATTCTGCCCCAGCCAGCTCATGGATATTCTGCCCCAGCCAGCTCAAGGATATACTGCCCCCATCTCATGGATATACTGCCCCCATCTCATGGATATACTGCCCCCATCTCATGGATATACTGCCCCAGCCAGTTCATGGATATTCTGCCCCAGCCAGCTCATGGATATACTGCCCCAGCCAGCTCATGGATATACTGTCCCAGCCAGCTCATGGATATACTGCCCCAGCCAGCTCATGGATATACTGCCCCAGCCAGCTCATGGATATTCTGCCCCAGCCAGCTCATGGATATACTGCCCCAGCCAGCTCATGGATATACTGCCCCAGCCAGCACATGGATATACTGCCCCAGCCAGTTCATGGATATACTGCCCCAGCCAGCTCATGGATATTCTGCCCCAGCCAGCTCATGGATATTCTGCCCCAGCCAGCTCATGGATATTCTGCCCCAGCCAGCTCATGGATATTCTGCCCCAGCTCAAGGATATACTGCCCCCATCTCATGGATATACTGCCCCCATCTCATGGATATACTGCCCCCATCTCATGGATATACTGCCCCAGCCAGCTCATGGATATACTGCCCCAGCCAGCTCATGGATATACTGCCCCAGCCAGCTCATGGATATACTGCCCCAGCCAGCACATGGATATACTGCCCCAGCACATGGATATACTGCCCCAGCCAGCTCATGGATATTCTGCCCCAGCTCAAGGATATACTGCCCCCATCTCATGGATATACTGCCCCCATCTCATGGATATACTGCCCCAGCCAGTTCATGGATATTCTGCCCCAGCCAGCTCATGGATATACTGCCCCAGCCAGCTCATGGATATACTGCCCCAGCCAGCTCATGGATATACTGCCCCAGCCAGCTCATGGATATACTGCCCCAGCCAGCTCATGGATATACTGCCCCAGCCAGCACATGGATATACTGCCCCAGCCAGTTCATGGATATACTGCCCCAGCCAGCTCATGGATATTCTGCCCCAGCCAGCTCATGGATATTCTGCCCCAGCCAGCTCATGGATATTCTGCCCCAGCCAGCTCATGGATATTCTGCCCCAGCTCAAGGATATACTGCCCCCATCTCATGGATATACTGGCCCCATCTCATGGATATACTGCCCCAGCCAGCTCATGGATATACTGCCCCAGCCACCTCATGGATATACTGCCCCAGCCAGCACATGGATATACTGCCCCCATCTCATGGATATACTGCCCCCATCTCATGGATATACTGCCCCATCTCATGGATATACTGCCCCAGCCAGCTCATGGATATACTGCCCCAGCCAGCTCATGGATATACTGCCCCAGCACATGGATATACTGCCCCAGCCAGCTCATGGATATTCTGCCCCAGCTCAAGGATATACTGCCCCCATCTCATGGATATACTGCCCCCATCTCATGGATATACTGCCCCAGCCAGCTCATGGATATACTTCCCCAGCCAGCTCATGGATATTCTGCCCCAGCCAGCTCATGGATATACTGCCCCAGCTCTTACTTACCTGCTCTGCTGGCCCCGGGCAGGCTCCATCGGCGTCTTCTCCTCCGGTGTCTTCTCCTTGGCGAGCAGCCGCTAGAAACATCCAGCTTGGCCGCTCGCCGGAAACCACCTGATCAGCGAGAGGTCTCGTGCGCTGGTCAGGTGGTTTCTCTCCCACGTGAGCGGCCAAGCTGCATGTCAGTGGCCGCTCGCGTAGGGAGAGGGACGGCCAGCGCGCGGTCACAGATTCCGGCGCTTTTTGCCGGAATCTGGCGGCGGCGCTGGGCCCCCCTCCAGTGGCGGAAGGCCAGGGCCGGGTCGCAACTGCGACCGCTGCGACCCTGGTACTTCCGCCACTGGGTGAGGGTAAATAGCAGAGTATGTGAAGTAGCGGAGTGCATGGAGGCTGCGTGGGAAGATGAATAAAGAAATATACAGTGGGGGATTATGGAGTGACCTGATAGATGTCTCTAAAGCAATTTGTGTTTTCAGAGATTTCTTGAAGGACTGAAGAGACGGGGAGAGTCTGATGTTGCATCGGAGAGAGTTCCATAAAAAGGGGGCAGCTCGGGAGAAGTCCTGAAGGTGGGAGTTGGGGTGCAGATACGAGGAACTGATAGCATCATATCATTGGCAGAGTGAAGTGGTCAGGATGGGATGTACCTGCTAATAAGAGAGGAGATGTAGGCTGGGGCGGCTTTTTGGAGGGCTTTGTACGTTAGCACCAATATTTTGAATTGGATTCTAAAGAAAACCGAGAGCCAGTGCAGAGATTGACAAAGGGTGAGGTGTGAGGGATGGGGGATGTGAGGTGTGAGGGATGGGGGATGTGAGGTGTGGGAGATGTGGGATGTGAGGTGTGAGGGATGATGGATGTGAGGTGTGAGAGATGGGGATGTGAGGTGTGAGAGATGGGGATATGAGGTGTGAGGTGTGAGAGATGTGGGATGTGAGAGATGTGGGATGTGAGAGATGCAGGATGTGAGGTGTGAGAGATGTGAGGTGTGAGAGATGTGGGGTGTGAGGTGTGAGGGATGAGGTGTGAGAGATGTGGGATGTGAGGTGTGAGAGATATGGGATGTGAGGTGTGAGAGATGTGGGATGTGAGGTGTGAGAGATGTGGGATGTGAGGTGTGAGAGATGCAGGATGTGAGGTGTGAGAGATGTGGGACGTGAGGTGTGAGGGATGAGGTGTGAAAGATGGGGGATGTGAGGTGTGAGAGATGCAGGATGTAATGTGTGAGAGATGGTGATGTGAGGTGTGAGCTGTACGGGATATAAGGTCTAAGATGTGCGGGATATGAGGTCTAAGATGTGCGGGATCTGAGGTGTGAGATGTGTGGGATCTGACGTGTGAGAGATGGGGATGTGAGGTGTAAGATGTGCGGGATCTGAGGTGTAAGATGTGCGGGATCTGAGGTGTGAGAGATGTGGGATGTGAGGTGCGAGAGGTGTGGGATGTGAGGTGGTGAGCCTGGCACAGGCGGTCATTGCAGACTGCAGAGTGAGCATCTAAGATATCTTAAGGCAGCGAGAAGGAGGTTACAGTAGTCAAGGCGGGAGATAATAAGAGCTTGAATCAGCAATTTATTAGAGTCTAGATTAAGAAATGGGCAGACACGTGCAATGTTTTTAGGTGGAAGCAGCAGGATTTGATTAGCGACTGAATGTGAGGCGTGAAAGAAAGATCAGAGTCTAAGAGGTAGACGTAATGGTGGAACCATTCACCTGAAGGGAAAACGGGTGCAGGGATGTCAGCGTTCGAGGGAGGGAAGACTAGATGTTCAGTTTTAGAGATGTTTATCTTTACAAGGTTTTAGTTTTAGCTGCATGTTGTTAAATTAACCCAGGATAAAATCAGCCAAGACAGGATTCACAAAATAACACTCTATACAGGATATCAATCTGTTTAAACATATTACAAGTTATAACAATAAGGGAATGTGAGATGAAAACTGAAGAATAAAGCAGCTGGACTAAAATAAATATAAATACACAATATGGAATTAGAGATCACATATTCATTTTCTACAGTCAGCTCCGTAGGAACTGAGAAACGTCACGATAAGCAGCAAATTTGTCACCACATGTGTTAAGAATTAGGAATTCATTGCAGTATGAATATGCATTCTAATTCACGTAATCCCACATGTTGTAACCATATCATGAATCCTATTAGATTGCTTATCACAGTAGATTGTTCTGCATTAGAAGAATTACACAATGCACCTAACGTATATGTTTTACCTTTGAACCAAACATTTGCATAAACCTCTCATAAGCCAGAGCTTGAATATTACATCCCGATCTAGAGCCGATTCTATCGTATGTATTCTCCAGGCAGCTTTCTTGTTTGCCTCCCTGTTGCCTGCCCCGTGTTCCTCAACCAGGAGGTTATGACACTGCTAATACTATAAAATGCTATTTACTTTGACATAATCAACTTAACTGATGCATATATAATACTGACATGCAGGATAATACAGCAATTCTGTTTACAGATCATTATTCTGTGATAGGTGAAAGATTAACATAATGTAAATATGTGCATTTTACGTTTTAAAAGCATTAAGTTAAGCTTAACAGTATTGCTGCGATGAAAAGTTTTATACACTGGATGGCGTCCCTTATCTTGCACAGTGTCACACTGGGTCTGCATTATCAGCTTACAGGCAGAAATGGTCTTTGTGTGAGACGCAGTAAATGGTATGCAGACAGGTAATAGAATGTTGAGATCTCCTGCTTATGGGGATTTGTATCGATCAGAATGAGATTATTAGCAATGCAGCTGCCAAAAAATACCAACATTATATAAAATCGTACCCATATGTTTTATTTTCTCCCTGGTTTTTGTAGTCCAGCAATATAGTAACTGAATTGTTTCCTTTTTTTAAAACAAAATAAGGTTAGGGGATTCTCCTTCCAGCAGCAACACAATGCCAAAATAAGCAACCCCTACAATTTTGCCGTTAGTCGGGCCTCTTCAGGAAGTCTTAAATAAAACCCCATGGATACATTGAGCAAGGGGTTCTACATCACGATTACCTTTAATTTAGGGATGCCATGAGTATTATTTATATTATCAAGCAGAGCATGTAATTGTTAACATGGATCACGCTTTATATCCATATTTGTGCCCTGTATTGCATTACCACAGAAAGCACCTTGTAATATTAAGTTGCTGTGATATTTTAGAATCCTTTAAGTATTTACTGTACTTGGCAACGTGATGGTAATTGCCTGCAGCTCGGCAGCCCGTTCCTTTGAGTCTCATATGATCAGGGTTAAGTGCTTTTCTTCTTGGGAATGGACTACTCATTTTTGAACAAAGCTACGGGATGGACATTTCTACCCTTTGGAATCTTTGCATTGTTAATCACTCTACACTTTTACAAAACAGCTAAACAAAGGATTTCTAATCACGTGACCACAATACTTCCCAATGTGATTATGACAAACCTTTATACTGAACGAGAGTCCTATTTTGGTCACTCTGAAAGTTTAATTTTCAGGATATTAAATCAGCACCTTCCCTCATTTTCTTTGACTTTTCTAGCAGTTCTTCAATGAATAACCCTTAATCCTCTAATTGACACTGTATGAAACTTGATGAAATCCCATTAATGTGAGCTTGTGTGTCATCAATATGGGTGTGTTTGTGCCATCCATATGAGCGTGTCATCATAAGAGTTTGTGTGTCATCCATTGGAGCTTGTGTGCCATCAATATGAGTGTGTTATCCATAGGAGCTTGTATGTCATCAATCTGAGTATGTGTTATTCAATAGCAGCTGGTGTGTCATCCATAGGAGCTTGGGTGTCATCCATGGAAGCTTTTGTAGCTTTTGAGTATGTGTGACATCAATAAATACTTGTGTGAAACCCATGGGATCTTGCATGTCATCAATATGAGTTTGTGTGTCATCAATGTGAGCTTGTGTGTCATTAAAAGGAGCTTGACTGTCATCAATAGAAGCTTGAGTGACATCAACATGAGTGTGTGTCATCAATAGGAGCTTGTGTGAAATCCATAGGATCTTGTGCTTCGTCAATAAGTGTGTGAGTCCTCAAGAAGAGTTTTTGTGTCATCAATAATAGCTTGTGTGTCATCAATAAGAGCTTGTGTGTCATCGATAGAAGCTTGAGTGTCATCAATAGTAGCTTGTGTGTCATCAATAGTACTTTGTGTGTCATCAATAATAGCTTGTGTTTCATCAATAGAAGCTTGAGTGTCGATAAAAGCTTGAGTGGCATCAATAGTAGCTTGTGTGTCATCAATAACTTGCATGTCATCAATAGTAGCTTGTTTGTCATCAATAATAGCTTGCATGTCATCAATAGTAGCTTGTGTGTCATCAATAGCTTGCATGTCATCAATAGTAGCTTGTGTGTCATCAATAATAGCTTGTGTTTCATCAATAGAAGCTTGAGTGTCATCGATAGTAGCTTGTGTGTCATCAATAACTTGCATGTCATCAATAGTAGCTTGTGTGTCATCAATAATAGCTTGCATGTCATCAATAGTAGCTTGTGTGTCATCAATAGCTTGCATGTCATCAATAGTAGCTTGTGTGTCATCAATAGCTTGCATGTCATCAATAGTAGCTTGTGTGTCATCAATAGCTTGCATGTCATCAATAGTAGCTTGTGTGTCATCAATAGCTTGAATGTCATCAATAGTAGCTTGTGTGTCATCAATAATAGCTTGCATGTCATCAATAGTAGCTTGTGTGTCATCAATAATAGCTTGCATGTCATCAATAGGAGCTTGTGTGTCATCAATAGGAGCTTGTGTGTCATCAATAGGAGCTTGTGTTTCATCAGCCTAGACTGGCAATGAATTCAACTATATCTCTGATATATCATTTAGGTATAATTACAAAAACAAGTATGTGGAGCATAAATATGTTATGTTTCTATTTGTCTGACCTGTTTCAACATCGTATAATTCAGTCCATCTGTGCTCATTCGCCTTATTTCATGGTGATCCGCCAGAAGTAGGAAAGGGTCCTCGACTAAGCTCAAGAAGACAAAAATAGTGTACATTAAGTTTATCCAAATCCCATATTAACGTCAATACAGGTGACAAAGCACAGTTTACATGCACTCCCAATTCTTCATATTTGTAGACTAAGAAACTGTTCATTATTAGCCGTTGTTCACTGTTTTTGCAGCTATGGTGAACGTTTGTGACCAAGAGAGGGGAATTCAAACAATGGGAGGTGACGTTCCATCCAACGACAGTGAACGATGACAAACAATGGTACTCTTGACAAACAATGGTTGCTCTTATGCAAAAAGTGTGAACTGGGACTAGTCTCTCTTTACCATTGCTTGAAACAACAGTGAATATACTTCAGCAATTTTAAGTCGGTGAACTCCTATACAAATACATGGTGACAAGAATGATAAGAGAACAATAATGGGACTACTTTGCCTGAAACAATGGTGAATATTACCTAATCTAAATAGGGCATAAAATACAGGGGAAACACCAGTGGAAATCGCAATGAAACCTACATTGTGCACTTTACAAACTGTGGGTTTGATTTAATTCTACCGGATGATTTTTCGGAAAAAAATCACAGCTGCATACAGCCTTAAAGTTATCCTCTGTGCAGGTTTTTATGAGGGACATGCTATACAGAGCTGGCTATGTGCAGCATGTCACAAGCTGGAGCAGCAAAGAGTCTCCCAGCAAGTTCCCCACGGGCACTGCAGACCATGGAGGAGCGCCAGACTGCAAAGGTACCCATCTGGAGCAACAGAGAGGTAATCGAGACTCAAATACAATTTTCAGAGACTTCTGGATTCCAGAATTCCAGACAACAGGAGCTCAGCCTGTATTCTATTCCCTTTGTCACCTCTGTCTTTATTCAAATCTCTTTATCATTCTATTTCTTTATTAAAATGTATTTATCATCTATCTTAATTCAAATATATATATATATATATATTTCCTCTATCCTACGTTCCTGAAGCAAATTCCCTTTTATAACAAACACAACGGAGACAAAACGATTGCTTTGCTAATTGTTTATTTTATTATTATAATCTATTTAATAGTTATTTAGAAAATATATCATTTATTAATCAATGGTATTCCTTCATTATTCTATTTAAAATATGCTTTCTTAACGGTAAGATTTTCTATACATTGTTGTATAGCTTAGTGTTTCTCAATTCTGGTCCTCAAGTACCCCTTGCCGGCTAGATTTTAAGGATTACATTGAGGAAGTGTGGACTGAATCCTGCAATCACTGAGCAGTAAATCATATCACCTGTGCTGTGCTGCAGATATCTGGCAAATCTGGTCTGTTAGGGGGACTTGAAGACCAGAGATAAGAAACACTGGTAGAGCCAATGCAGACCATTCACTGGTTGAAGGCTTTCATTTTTCCAACCACAGCAGCACATGCAGAGCAGTCCAGTCTGAGAAGATCCAGTCAGATCCAGTCAGAGCAGATCCAGTCTGCACGTTCATTTGGAGCCCAACTAAAGATTTGGTCTTCACTGGGAGGCTAAGCCGCTTACCAGTAAAGTAAGTACCAAAATAAAGAGTTGTTTTTGTTTACTTCCCTTAGAAAATGCAGTGCATGCTCCTCCTTTGCTGCTCCCAGCCAAAAGACTGCTCCACAGTACTTTCTAAAAGGCAGGGCAGTCTTACTCAGCAGGCGGCTGGGAATTAACCCTATAGGGGAAAATGACTTTCTCCATTTGACTGCTGACAAACCAGTGATCTATCACCCTGCCACTAATCACACTGTCACAACATTTTCATGCAAATACAATTTAAAAAAAGTGCAATGGAAAGTAACTGATATTTATTATAATCATATACATACAGAAAGGTTACATTTCTGGTACACCTCATGTCTGCCCGTTTGATTTAATGTATCTCTTTCCGATGTTGTATCATTACCATTAACAAACACAGAACCTGCAGTTCCAGTCATGTCAGTCCTTTTCTTTTTTTTGTATGCTTATAATTTTTTTCCTCCAGCTTTTCAGTTCACAGCGAGCACTTAATAATTCACAATATCATAATGCACTGTAATTATGCAGGAAGCACTACGACGGCTGAATGAATAATAGGGGTAACTTCTGTACAAACATAAATTTTAAGGAATTCTGATTTTTCTATTGAAGATTATCCTGTGCTAGAATTAGAAAAAAGGGCCTCAGAGGAGCAAGAAAAGAAAAGACCAAATCTGATTGTTAATCACCGGCATGATACATGGCGGCACTTAATCTTTATTCTTTAGAAATTTTGCACATCGTTTGTCATTCATCAGAACACAAATGCCATGTGTTACCTGATAGAGATTTGCAGCCGTTTGGATTTTCAGGGTGTATTTCATACCCTTCTGCGCATAAGCACTTGTAGGTTCCATATGTGTTGACGCATTGCTGGCTACAGGGAAATCCAGATAAGCATTCATCAATGTCTACACACGTTTTGCCATCATTCTTCAACTGAAAGCCAGGCCAACATTTGCACTATGAAAAAGAAATATATATATAACCCTATCAGTCTGTATTATCGCCTGTGATTTCATCCTATAAATGGAAAAGATTCGATCACATTTAAATGTAAACCCAATAATAAATACCAGGCGGTGACGAGGAATTGCGCAATAAAGCAAAATCAGAGGGCACTTTGGGTTATTCATGAACACGACCGAGGTGTGATGAATTGGTAATTATATATTTATATAGAAAGAGACTAAAGGACCACATAACGGAGAGTCATGGGAGGAATAGCGTCGCGAATGAGTCCAGCGAGTGTCGCATTCCGCAAGATAGAAAATAGATTTTTTTTTTTAATACACTGTCAAGTTTCTATATTTTTTTATATTTTAAATTTATGACACTTTTTATTAGAAAAAGATATTTATAGGAAAAAACAATTACGTTAAAAAGTTAAAAGTTTACTCGGAAGACACATACTGCAAACATACAAAAAGTTAAACCCATGTTCACAGAGACTTTTGGATCACATGTTAATCATCAGGAGGCGGACATCGAAGGGTACATAAGGTGACAAACATCACGCAATTCTTCGTACGTATTGTAGCCCTCACATCACAGTATATATTACACGAGGCGCTAAACACATAACATTTATATGTTCAGCAGAATAACGCACATCATTAATACACATTATTAATACACATTATTAAGTCAAAGAAAACATAAATCGCAAACACTCCAATGTACCGACACATCACAAGCTACTTACATACATATCACAATTAACACACACAACGGGCAATGTCACTTCGTTAACGCTAGCGCTCACATAAATGAGTGTTAGCTTTCCACCTGTATCACCTCCCGATCACTAACCGGTTAAAAAAAATATAGCAAATCGGTATTAGCACTTTTTAGTGCCAGCTTACTGTACTTTGTCCTCCCTATACTTAACATGGGGAGCACAAAGAGTAAACAGAGAGTGACTAGCGTTAGGATCACCTAGTCCTAACGCTAATTACTCACAGCTGCCACTAACTGAAAAGGTTAGCATCAGCTTAGAGCGGAGTCCAGCGGCCTGCCCCGCAGCGGCCGCTAGGTTCCTGGAGTCCCTGTACTTGTACAACGTAGAGGCCGCACGTGTATAAAAAAATAACACATTTTATTCCAAAATCATTAAAATATGGACCAACGTTTTGGCTCACCACGCAGCCATTATCAAGGTTATACATTAAAGCATGTGTATTAACACAATATCAGTAAACTCACCAATCCGTTTCTTTGGGAAGGAAACTTCCTGTACATGAATCCGTACTAGTTCTGTGTGCCATCCGGCAACACGCTGCTACATGCAATGTCACGTCACGCTCAACGTGTCTGGTTTCTATGGTATCTGATTGGTGATTCAGGTTACCACAGAAACTGGACTCATTGAGCATGACATGATATCACATGTAGCAGAGTGTTGCCGGATGGCACACAGAACCAGTACGGATTCATGTACAGGAAGTTTCCTTCCCAAACAAATGGATTGGTGAGTGAGTTTACTGATATTGTATTTATACACATGCTTTAATGTATAACCTTGATAATGGCTCCATGGTGAGCCAAAACGTCTGTCCATATTCAAATAATTTTGGAATAAAATTTGTTATTTTTTTTATACATGTATGCGGCCTCTATGTTGCTGGATATATTACTTTCTCTTTGGGACCAAGCACGATGGCTTTCAGTTGAACTCACCTGAGAAGATTTGCTGATAGGTGATGCTGGGACTACACTAGTGAAAATATTTATATATACAGTTGCAGGAAAAAGTATGTGAGCCCTTTGGGATTACGTGAAGTTTTGCATGAATTGGTCATAAAATGTGCTCTGATCTTCATCTATTTCACAACAATTTGAAAAACACAGTTTGCTTAAAATAATACAACACAAACATTATATGTTTTCATGTTTTTATTGAACAGAACATGTAAACATTCACAGTGCAGGGTGGAAAAAGTATGTGAACCTTTGGACTTAATAACTAGTTGACCCTCTTTTGGCAGCAATAACCTCAACCAAACGTTTCCTGTAGTTGCAGATCAGACCTGCACAACGATCTGGAGTAATTCTGGACCACTCCTCTTCACAAAACTGTTTCAGTGTAGCAATATTCTTGGAATGTCTGGTGTGAATCGCTCTCTTAAGGTCATGCCACAGCATTTCAATCGGGTTGAGGTCAGGACTCTGACTGGGCCACTCCAGAAGGCGTATTTTGTTTTGTTGAAGCCATTCTTTTATTGAATTACTTGTATGCTTTGGGTCATTGTCCTGTTGCATCACCCCTCCTCTGCGGAGCTTCAGTTGATGGACAGATGGTTTTACGTTTTCCTGCAATATGTTTTGATAAACTCTGGAATTCATTTTTCCATCAATGACAACAATCCGTCCAGGCCCTGAGGCAGCAAAGCAGCCCCAAACCATGATGCTCCCTACGCCATGTTTTACAGTGGGCTGAGGTTTTGATGTTGGTGTGCTGTGCCTTTTTTTCTCCACACATAGTGTTGTGTGTTTCTTCCAAACAACTAAATTTTGGTTTCATCTGTCCACAGAATATTTTGCCAGTAGTGCTGTGGAACATCCAGGTGCTCTTTTGCAAACTTCAAACGTGCTGCAATATTCTTTATAACCCTTTCCAGCTTCATGCAAGTAAACAATTCTTGATCGTAGGTCTTCTGAGAGCTCTTTTCTGTGAGGCATGGTTCACATCAGGCAGTGCTTCTTGAAACCAGTAAACCCAAAACTGGTGTGTGTTTTTAAAGGGCAGGACAGCTTTCAGCAACACATCCAATAATATCACACTGATTGGACTCAAGGTTGGCTCACTCCTTGCTCCAATTAGCTCTTGGAGAAGTCATTAGGCTAGGGGTTCACATACTTTTTCCACCCTGCACTGTGAATGTTTACATGTTATGTTCAATAAACACATGAAAACATATAATGTTTGTGTTGTATTATTTTAAGCAGACTGTGTTTTTCAAATTGTTGTGACTTAGATGAAGATCAGAGCACATTTTATGACCAATTCATGCAAAACTCCACGTAATCCCAAAGGGTTCACATACTTTTTCTTGCAACTGTATATATGTATTTGAGCACTGAGTTAACTGGAATTTCAAAGGAGACTTTGTAGCCACTGCTTATAGTTTTAGGAATGTGAATCACATCCAAACACTTGTTTTAGTGGTCCCAATTCATCATATCTGGTTTATAACTTGCTTTAAGCCAAACACAGCTTAAGTACCAGTTTAATGCTAAGAAGTGGTCACGTAATATGTTCTTTGCAGTTGCAATTTCTTTTCTGCGCGGGGAATATTTATACTTGGAAGATGAAGTTTGTACATTTCAAAATGATAAAATCAATGCGGAGAGCTATTTCATGCAGTAAAGTGAACATGTGTCTTATTAATTTGTTTGTAGAAATACGTCTCCTGTTTGAAGCATGAGTAATACTTTGCTTTTAGGTCAGTTTATATAAAATAAATAATTTCGAGAAGTTAAAAAAAAATCTGACATCGCGCATTTAGCAGCCGTTATATCGGACTGGATCAGGACGCGTGATTTCTTGAAGCCACCGTCAAATGTATTTGAACAGATCTCGACCGCCAGATGCACATTTATGGAAAAAAATGAATATATAAGTAATCCTAACCCTAACAGCAATGTTACACTAACCCTAACCATAAAAGACACCTTAACTAACTTGTGGTATAGGAGGTAGTATAGAGGGGGCGGGGTTTAAAGGAAGGAAAGCAAAGTTATAGAGGAAGGTATGTGTATAGAGGGGAATAGGGGAAAACAAAAGTATGGCAGCAAATTATTAGAAACGATCCAACAGAGGAAGAGGACCCTTGAATAATGCAGCATACATTTAGCATCTATTATAGTGTATCTGTAGTTATAACTGGCAAAGCATGTGTGATTTCTTGAAGTCACGGCCAAATGTGCTTGGAAAAATCTCAACTGCAAGATGCACATTTCTGAAAATACAAATGAAAATAAAAGTAGCCCCAGCTCTAATCCTAAACCTAACAGTAATCCTAATCATAACCCTAACCTGAAAAGTAACCATAATCTAAACCCGAATCAAAACCTTAACCCTAAAACTAATGCTAAACTATCCCTAATCCTAAACCTAACAGTAATCCTAATCATAACCCAAACCTGAAAAGTAACCATAATCTAAACCCGAATTAAAACCCTAACCCTAAAATTAACGCTAAACTATCCCTAATCCTAAACCTAACCTTAATCATAAGCCTAACCCTAACACTAGCCATAATCTAAACCATAATCATAACCTTAACATGAAAGTAACCAGAATATAAACGATAATCATAACTCTAACTCTAAAATAAACCCTAATTATAACCCCAACTTGAAAAGTAGCCATAATCTAAAACATAATCAAATCCCTATCCCTTAAAGTAATGCTAAACTATCCCTAAACCTAACCCTAATCATAAACCTAACCCTAAAACTAGCCATAATCTAAACCATAATCATAACCTTAATTTAAAAATAACCAGCATATAAACGATAATCATAATCCTAACCATAAAAGTAACCCTATACTATCCCTAATCCTAAACCTAATAATAACCTTAACCCTAAAAGCTAACAGCTATGCTTTTCTCCACTCATTACCACTCTGTCTTTGCTCCTGAGGATGCCTATATTGGTGAAACACGTAGAGTTTTGATGGATTAGTCTTGTGTATCACTTTTATTTGTTTTGACGCTGCTACATCTACTGATAATGTTTAGGGATACCGTTGTCTAGAGCGCTCCGTGTGGCTTACATACTTTGCACTTCTGGACACTGTTTATGGTCCAGTCTAGGGTGACTTTTTACCCGTCATACTATCTGTTCCTCCTACTTTCCTATGGCAGCAGACCCATAACGACCCGTATTCCCACTTTACCTTAGTCTCTGACTGGGTTTACACCCACATGCCAATCATAGTGTAGCTAGCTACTGGTTTGTGTTTTTGTAACTCGTGTGCGTTTTTGTGTGTATACGGTTGTTTATATGTGTAATTTTCTGATTGCCCTGCTCTTGCGTCATTTTTATTCTTTTCATATTAAATGTTAAGTTTTATTTTATTAGGCCCAGTATTCAACAGTTGCCTTTATACTAACCTTAAAAGTAACCATAATCTAAACCATAATCATAACCCTAACGATAAACTAACCGAAATCCTAAACCTAACTTGAATAAAAATCCTAAACATAACCATAGTCTAAACCCAAATTATTACCTTAATCCCAAAAGCAACCCTAAACTAACCCTAATCCTAATCCAAAAAGTAATCCAAACAAATGGTATTCAAAGTTTTCAATGTATTTTTCGGGTATGCTGATGGCAATCAAATATTATTCAAGATTCTTCACATAATGCATTACCTCAAAGAAAAAACATGCAGCATAATCATTGTGCAATATGTATGATTATACCAGGTATGGCAAACAGGAATAACAAGTGGTCACTCACACCTTAACGAGCCCTGCTCGCAACTCTGACTCTATGGGTGTCTGGGTTAGAGCCGATAGCTGGGCTCTTTAAAGTGTGAGTGATCACTTGCTATTATTCATCAGCATACCCGAAAAATACATTGAAAACTTTGAATACCATTTGATTGACATCAGCATAATTAAGAAGGACACTGAGATCACTACACCCTGTCTACAAGTATTCTGTACAAAGTTTGTTGGTGTTATTTTTGGAGATAGCACATGTGGTGGGACCAGATCGTGTTTATATACGTTGTTCACGCTCAATGCATTTGGTGTTGTTTATTTATATTCCTAATTCTAACCCTAATCATAACCTTAACCCTAAAAGTAACCTTAACCCTAACTATCATGTGGTATGGTCGTACAGGTGGTAGAATAGAGGGGATATACAGTAGGCAAAGATGAGTTATAGAGGGAGGTATAGATGGGGATGGGGGAATATGTGCACAACTGAATTATCCAAACCGATCAAATAGTGGAAGAGAAACCTTGAATAATATAATCAGTGATTTATAATCTTAACAAACCATATTCATTGACACCTTCAAGGGACATAGGGGATCTGGTCATGAGACAGAATTTGTTGTTTTAGTTTAGGGGTGAAGGAGTTGTATGCCCACATATCTCTCACCTCTAACACAGAGCACTTTGCTACAATGTAAGATATTAGGGATATGACATACACTTATGTCTCGTATATCGGTGAGATTACATGTGTATAAATAACGAGTCTCCTGAATTTACATCAGTGTGGGCTTACATCAGTGCCAAGGACGGTAGGGCATAAGGCATTGAGCCTCCAAAACAAAAAATTATAATAATTTGCACGTGAAATAGGTATAAACTCAATACATTGGAAAAATGAGTAATAGGAGGGCCAGCTTGGGCTAACCCAACAGCCTGAACTATTATTATGCAGCACTGTTGAGCCAGGTACAACAATGACATGCCAACCCAGTTCGCAAGAGGTGAGTGGACTTGGAAGACGAGATATTTAGCATTGAAATGCACTTATGTCTGTAGAAGTTTCTACAAAACCTAATTATCGTTGAAGTAAATGCTGGGTTTGTGTACGGGTCTTATATTTTGTTCTCTACAGCAATTTAATAGAATGTTTTTCTTGGGATTTTAATGAAAATAACCAATAATCAGAATTACGTGAAAGCTAAAAAGTTAAATTTGCCATTTTAAACTATCTCTGTGTTAAACATGCTGTGGTTTATTAATCAGCGATGGTATTCAGAAACTTAATTCCCATGTTTATTTGTGTTTGGAATTCTAAAAGCCTGGCAGCTGAACACAAGCCAGACGATGCCTTTGGCAATCCTCAAACTATAACCTGCTAAAGAAACCGCTGTGACTTTGAATGATGTGTTTCAGGTTATCATCTCCGTTGTGATCTTTTCCCACCAGGTTACTGAGTGAATCAGCACTTCTGAGCATCAGGTAACCTTTAAAAGAGTTCATTTGGTCTATTGGGAGATAGGCGCAAAATGGGAAAGAAAAACAGAATGATTTGAACAGACGATTATATTGTTTGCTGCCGATGTGAAGAGTGAGATGCAGTGCATTGAACTGCAAGTCAAGACTAACATCCTGTGCAATGAGTGTAACTGAAAGTAAAGTAAAATCTCCAAGAATGCTTTCTCCTAAAACAATATTTTGGATGTTACATTTTATTATAAAATACGTCTGACTGTTCTATAGGATCAGGGATTCAACCTCTCAATCATCTTTTCAACAGGACCTAACTAAAGCCAATGAACAAGATCATGAAAATGATGGCATCCACAGAGTACCCACCATGGGCCATATTACAATCTTCACGCTAAAACGGGAACGACAAGGAGGAAAACCTGTGCCTGCAGGTTTCTCATTAAAATCACTGTTTTAGCGTGATATTTCAGAGCAGGTGCTAATCCAGCAGTCTGCCCCACAATGCAGCGCTAAGCCTCAGGATGCTCGAGGCAGCGCTAAGTGCCACTGCAATGATTCCCTCAATGGAATCCATGGGACTCCATTAAGGCTTCCACTGCCATCTGTAGAGGTGATTACCCTTTCTTTTATGTTAATCCACTCACATGTCCTAGAGCCTGTTGTAATCATGGCTCAGTGCTATAGGCTTGTGGATCCATAGAGTTAAATCCCCCCTTTTTATAGGTTCTCCTCTCACTTACCTATTTACGCTGTGGGAGGAAATAAGGGAGAGGCAGATAGATGGGCATATTTTTAACACCATGAACCTTTCCTTCATTGCCTGGGAGGAGAGTGGTTGGCTGAGAGTTTTGGGAGGTCAGGTGCTCCCAAGGTTTCACCGGCAGCAAAGAGTTCTGAGTCTTTTAAAAAAGGGGCACCATTGAATGTGAGTAGTTCTGCATTATCAGTATATATTCCGAAATATATGGTACAGTCTGCACTATTGGTCTTCCTATATACTGTATATTTTGAAGGGAAAGAAGCGTCCCTGCAGTAAGAGTGAGGGGAACCTAAAATAAGGGGTAATCACCTCTACGGATCCAGCAGCATATATTACTGAGCCAGGATTACAAGAGGCTCAAGGGCATGCAAATGGATTAATTTAAAAGAAGGGGTAATCATCTCTAAAGATCCACTATCATATATTACTGAGCCAGGATTACAACAGGCTCAGGGAAATGTGAGTGGATTAACCTAAAAGAGAGAGTAATCACTTCTATGGATCCACTAGCATATGTCACTGAGCCAGCATATGTCACTGAACCAGGATTACAACAGGCTCAGGGAAATGTGAGTGGAATAACCTAAAAGAAGGGGTGATCACATCTACAGATCCACTAGCATATATTACTGAGCCAGGATTACAGCAGGCTCAGGGACATGTGAGTGGATTAACCCCTATTTCCCTACAAACAGTCTATTTCTATAGAAAGAATCATCTAGACCATTTTTTCCCAACCCTGGTCCACAGGACCCCCTAACAGGCCAGGTTTGCAGGATATCTGAAGCACAACACAGGTGATATGATTTGCTGCTCAATGATTGCAGTATTCAGTCTGCATTTCCTCAAGGTGATCTGCAAAATATGGCCTGGTTGAGGGTCCCGAGGACGGGTGTGGGAAACACTGATCTAGACCATATATGTTTTCCTTTTAGGTTATTGTGGCAAAAGCATGAAGGACACGTAAGGAGAATGTAAATGTAATAGACATCCCAGCCAGAGGACTGATCTGGATGTTTTATAAGTGCTGGACTCACTCTAACAGGGTTATTCAGAGAGAGATGAAAAGTAGGAGAATGACTGGAGAATGGAAAATTCTAGGACAAATTAGCCGATTTGGAAAATGAGATAAATGGGAGAATTTTTCCTGGTTTGGCTATTTTGGTCTAGAATTTTCCATTCTCCAGTCATTCTCCTGCTTTTCACCTCTCTCTGAATAACCCTAAGTATTTATATTTGACATTTTGGGGGATGCTTGGAAATGGCATCCCAGTGGTGAGTTATTGATCTGCTGCTATTTAGAATTTGTTATATATTTTATTTTATTATTGTGTCAAGTAAGAGGTGCCAGTTGCTACATTTTTTTGTTATAATATAATTTTGTTTTCAGACTTTGATCGCATCCCCTAAATATCTCCTTATTAATGAAAATATTATAAAATCTAAAGAAAGGCTGAAATGTAACGCACGTCCGGTACCAAGCATTTTGGATAAGAAATACTGACCCTGTACAAATTTATAATTGCAAAAGGTTTGAGAAACGTATATCTCTCAACTTCGTCTTGTGCACAGCAATTTCATTAAAAACGTTAAATATTGTTATCGACTCATTAAAATGATCATGTTATCCCTCTCTATAATTTAACCTAATCGGTGCAATTAAAACTTACTAGTTGAATTAAATTGGAAATAGTTTATCATTTGCCGGGACTTGATTTACCGCGTTAGCCGTACAACCTTACCAATATAATTTATGCTGTTCCTATGAGGTGCTACTTAAACTAATGCAAAAAGAACAACGTGAAAGCAAATTAATTGCATGAATAATTCATCCGATCGTGTTCTTCCAACTCAACCTTATAAATATTGACTACTTACCTTGTATCCAACTGGGAGATCTTGACAATCTTGGGAACATCCACTGACTCTTTTGCTTAAGCATTCATTCAAATTGCATCCTCTTTCATCAGACTCATCGCCGCAGTCATCTTTAGTGTCACAGAGAACTCCCTCGTGAACACATTTTCCGTTTTTGCACATAAAAGAGGAATTGTTGCATGACTGTTCTGAAGGAAAAAAAAGGAAAGGGGAGAAAAAGAAATATCATTGGACTAAAAATAAAGTAAAAAAACCCAACAAAAGCTCTTCAAGAATTAGAACGGAGTCTTCTGCACGTGCATGACATGCAATGACAATGCATGATTACGAACACGAGAGGAAGATGATTTCCATCTTTTCGTTTGACTCTTTCCGTGGCCCTATTAAAATAGACAGCGACTTTGTCGTCAATGAAAAATGGACAAACCTGAATTTTTATTAGTAATAAGTAACTCTACAAATAAAAAACATGGGCTGGGACAAGAATAAACTAATTACAGAACGGAAAGCTTCATCTTGAATTTAGTATATCTGAATGATTGAGACTTTCAAGATCAGGCAATATAGATGTAAAATAGGAGGAAAAAAATGACAATATGATGCATGAAGTGCGTGCAAAGTCTGTCATTCATTGACGCAGAGCGTGAAATTTAAATTCCATTCCATATTGTGTCCATTAACTCAACTCTCAGCCCTTCACAGACATGTTAATGAGCAGCATGCAGCACGCATGGAGATGTAAAATAAATGTTTACGTGACTATAGTCTGGTTTTGAAATAAAAGAGCGAAGCTGAAATCTGAATTTTATTGTTAAGGGTTTAATTCCAGATATAAATGTAATCCCTGGTAAATAGTTTAGGATGTCACGCTCTAAAAAAGACAGTTGTTGACTTTACACAGAGCTAAAGGTTGTTTTCAGTGTTATTATTAATTCTGTTTGGGTTTACGTAATTAAGGCTAATGGGCGAAAACTAAGCATGTACCCCTTGCTCACTGTCCTTAAAGTGGTGGTAATTGGCTACACCTTACTGGCAAAGCTCAACAATGGCAGATGTAAAGGTTTGGTTTGCAATATCTTTGGCATCTTCTCAGTTCTAGACTCTCTTTTGGGATGGGACTCAAGCTTGGGCTTTGGGAAAAATCAAGGGCCCTATTCCAGATGAGTCTATAAATTAATAGGACCCTCAACTATCAAATGTCAGCACCCGCCATTAACCTTTATCAACTCCCTTTTACAATCTCTTGCATAACTGAGCCACTGACATACTAATGGCTCATGCTATGTGTGGGCTCCTGTTTGATACCGGCAGCTGAGTTGAGTGCCACAGCTGGTATCCTCTCCTAGAGCCGATAGGACTCCATTCACTCAAGTGCGAGCCCTGTACAAGATTACATGCTCATTATGGGTTAGAGGAAGGACACTAAAGATATTTGTGTATTAAGTGTTTTTTGTGTTAAGCTCTTTTTCTGATGTCTGTCATTATTGTGTGTAAAGTGTAATTTGGTGTGTTAAGTGATATTTGTGTTAAAGTGTTTTATCTGTGTTAAATGAATTTTCTGAGCAACGTTGGAGTCACTCGGTATTCTCTGGTTTCCTCCACTTTAGCACTTCCTAGACAAAGGAAACATTGAATTACAGTAGGCGCTTTAACACTAGGGATGTGCATGGCTGAAAAATTTGTTTTGTTTCATTACGTTTTTAAAATAATTTCATTTTGGAATTTCGTAACTAATTTTGTATCGTCTTTCGTTTCATATTTCGTTTCATTTCGGATTGATTTGTATCGTATTGTATCGAATTCATATCAAATCGAATTCGAAAGTTGATATTCATTTGATAGTTCATTTCAATTTCTATCATATCGGATTTGTAGCGTATCGAATCAAATTAGATAGTTGATATCCATTTGATAGTTCATTTCAAATTTGATAGGTGATATCCAATAGTTGATATCCATTTGATAGTTCATTTCCATTTCTATCGTATCGTATTCGTATCGTATCGAATTGAATTAGATAGTTGATATCCATTTGATAGTTAATTTCAAATTCTATAGTTCATTTCAAATTCGATAGTTGATATCCAATAGTTGATATCCATTTGATAATTCGTTTAAATTTCTATCGTATCGGATTTGTATCGTATCGAATCAAATTCGATTGCTGATATCCATTCGATAGTTCATTTCAAATTCGATAGTTGATATCAATTATTCAAATTTTTCTTTTATGATGATGACACAGTGTAAAACGAAATTAATGTGTATACCATTAAGTTTAGTTTCGTATCATATCGTTTCGTTTTCGTTTCGTATTCGTATCGTATCGATTCATTATTCAGAAAGCACTTCCGAATACGAATTATCAAATTTCGTTCCGAATTCCGAATTTTTCCGAAACGAATGCCCATCTCTACTCAACACCTGAGCAGCAAGAGATGTCTGCAGCTTGGATTGAGTAGTAGGGGAGCCATTAGTGTTAATGAGTTGTACTTAAGAGGTTACTTAATACTACCAGCTGAGCTAGACGTGGATACCGAGAGAATGCTTGGTCACCAGTCAATGATGGCAACTGATAACTGGGGAGCTCTAAGTAGCTTCTCGGCTTGTCTATATCAGTCATTTGACCAAGGTTATGACCTCATTGTGATATTCTGCCATATAAACCTTTGTGCTCAGATATGTCTACCATATGAATTCTGTTTATTTAAAGATATGTGTACCATTAAATATCCTGGATCATGCTATGACTTCCACTTATGGGGTTTACGTTTTGGTCAGTAAGCTGACTCTTCCACTGTACCAGTGTTGAGCACTGCAATTCTACTCTAGTTAGAAGATTTACAGCATCTGGCATAAGAGAAGACCCGCCTTCCTAATTAAATATATCTATATAAAATAACAAGTAAAAACCATAGCAACATTGTGAACCTGCGCTCAAGCAATGTTTGTTCAGTGGGACTTCATCTGAGTGATCCGGGCAATCAAAGTCTCCATCACATTGCCAGTGAAAATTCAGTAAGCAACGTCCATCAGCACAGCTGAATTCATCAGGACCACACTGGCGATAACCTAAAAACAAGAACAGAGAAAAAAAGGAATTTAAAATTAAAAACGACAAGACCTTAATAAAGCGGTGGGAAATAACATTTTGTAGAATTGACCATGTGACTCGTTTTCAAAAACGTGCACTCTCTTTCTATGGAGAGAGAAGAGACAGAGTGTGTTTTAAAGATACATTCTTGAAGTGATCAGTGATACCTTAAATATATTTGATCTACTTTAGAAAGGTTTGCCAAATTATATTTTTTCTCTGTTTATGTAAGATGATTTCAATTCCCCTCCCCTCTCCCTCTCGACACTGAACAAGGCGGCAGACATTAGTCCCAAAGAACGCAGATTATCACCTTGTAGGCAGAAAAGGAAAAAAGTTTCTTTTGACCAAACTTTAAAAACCGCTGGAATGCCCTAATGAAGTAAAGCTTTCTTAAGTGATTAGAGAACTCTATAATTGATTTATGCAAGTACAGAAAAACATCATAAGTTGACGCAAGAGTTGGTATTGAGTTAAACTGTTTAATAACAATGTATCATTACGGAAAGCCTTTCAAACGTTGATACATTAAAAGTAAAAGTTACTCTAATTTTAAGTAAAGAATGTCTCAACTTTAAAGATGTTCATGCTGTCAACTTGATAAGCCAGAAATAAAGACAGTGGACCTGATGATCATGATATGAGGGGAGATGTGTTTATCAACTGTGCTTGCTTATATAAGACATATTATTGCTTTTGCATCATGTATTTTACAACATGGTAATAATGTACTTTTTCCTTTATAGGAGCTAGGAAATAAAGCTATCAGAGACAAAGAACCAAGGTTTATACATCTTTTCCAATGGACATAATGCAATTTAAAATATATTCAGGTAATGGAAACTTTATATATAAGGGAAATGCCATTTAATTAAAAAATAATATATATATATATATATATATATATATATATACACCCCAAAGTCCTGAAGAAAGTCTCTATGTGGGACTGAAATATTGTAATGTGAATTATTAGAAACATTTGAAAATAATATTTTCCTAATAAATATAAACATATATCTCAAGCCAAGTGTCCCAAACTGCTGGATCTAATAGTTGTATGTCCTCTAGTGGAGAATCGCCTGGACCCCCCCACCCCCCAGGATACCAAGAAGATGCACTCTCTGGAATCTTTGTGAAAAACAAAAAGTATGCATTTATTAAGATTAAGCTCGACACTTCAGTCCTCAGTGGCACCTAAAGATGAAGAAAGCCTTTCAGAGGACTGAAATGTCGCATTTTTTTCATAATAAATGCATTTTTTTTTACATCAAAACAACAGAATGTACATCTTCTTGGTATGATATACATATGTATTTTCTATATATATTTAATTTTGCATTCTATTTTACTTTTATAATTCAAGAGCCTTTTTACCTGCAAATTGTTAAAGATTTATAAGATACATTGTAAATAATTTTTGAGCATATATTAACTATTTATACATATATATATACTTTTTTTTTAAAACCGCTACATGTTGGAAAAAATCTCAGTGAACATTGTATATTTATGTCTAAATATGTAGAGCCGTTTGAATTTGTTTAGAAGATAGACAACCAAACAGACATGTAGGTGGACAGACATGTAGGTGGACAGACATGTAGGTAGACAGACATGTAGTTGGACAGACATGTAGGTGGACAGACAAGTAGGTGGACAGACACATCTCCTCCCTTATTAGCAGGTATATCCCATCCCGACCACTTAGCATCAGATCATTGATAGAGCGATCAGCTCCACGTATTCATGCCCCCAACTCCCACCTTCAAGACTACTCCCGAGCTGCCCCTTTCAAAGGAACTCTCCCCCCCCAACGTCAGACTCTCCCCGTCTCTCCAGTCCTTCACAAAGTCTCTGAAAACACAATACTTCAGAGAAGCCTTTTGGCTCACTCCATGATTCCCCAACTGTACATTTCTGGCTCCATCTGCCCACCCAGCCCACACGCACCCTGCTACTTCAGGTCCTCTATTTACCCTCACCTAGTGTGTCACCCGTCTCCTCTTAGATTGTAAGTTCTCAAGCAGTGTCCTCTCTCCTACGGTTCTGTGTGTCTGACTTTGTAAGGGCAGAGGCTATGACCCCTGTGTAGTGTTATGCGTATGGAACCCAATGGCAAGCCGAAGAAGGAGACCAGGAGATGTATATGAGCAGTTGAGTATTTACTGAGATGAAACAAAATATAAGTCCAGAACAAAAGACTATAACGCAAAAGGTATCCTTGGCAAGTATAAAGTCCAGAACGGGGAATTGCGCGTAAGGGTCTTTGGATTTAGAAGGGGCACAACATAAGTCCAGAACGAAGGGTTGTAGAAGAGGGTAACGTGAGCTGTGGTCTTTGAGACAAACCGGGGTTGAGGAGTTGGACTTGGTATCGTGGTCTTGGAAGCAATTCTGGAGATAGTTCTGTGGACGTGGAAGCAAGCCTGGAGATGGAGCTGGTACCGTGTATGTGGAAGCAAGGCTGGAGATGGAGCTGGTACCGTGGATGTGGAAGCAAGCCTGGAGATGGAGCTGGTACCGTGGACGTGGAAGCAAGCCTGGAGATGGAGCTGGTACTGTGGACGTGGAAGCAAGCCTGGAGATGGAGCTGGTACCGTGGATGTGGAAGCAAGCCTGGAGATGGAACTGGAACTCAGGATTCACATGGAACAGGAACGAAGAGGTAACACTGGATAACTGAAGTGGTGAACCACAGTATAACCTGGTTAATGAACTGAGAAATGCGGCAGTTTTAAATAGGGTTCAGAGGATCATAAGAACACCGTGCACCTGGGACTCGTAGGTGGAGCTGGGATACCTGAGTACTTGATAGGTTAATTGGTGGCATACGAGGATCTCCAGTGCAGGTGTAATGCGGTACCTTTAATTGACCAGCGGAGGGCGCCAGAGTACCAAGGTCTTCGTGCTTTAAGGAGATAGGCGATCGCGCACGCGTGCTTTGTCTCTCCTCAGTTGGATCCCAAAGGCGGCGTGGGACGCACCCTGAGTCTCCTCCTCCGAGCTGTGTTTCGGAACCAGGTAGCAACGTGCCACGAGGGACCTCGGGTAACTATGCTGAGTGTCCCAACATGGCGGGCACTGTCGGGCCGCGGCGCGGGGCATGACAGACTTGTATGTATATTTGTTATTCTGCCCCACCTTTTGTGCAGTGCTACTTGGTAGCGCTTTATAAGTAACTTTAACTGTAACATGTAGATGGACAGACAGACCGGCATATAGGTGGACAGGCATGTAGGTAGAAAGACAGACCATCAAACATGTAGGTGGACAGATTGACTGAAAAACATGTAGGTGGACAGACAGCCATGTAGGTGGACAGACATTTCGATGGACAGACAAAAATGTATGTAGATAGATAGCGATAGATAGATCAATATATATGGGATAGATAGATAGATAGATTGAGATGAGATAGATATAGATATAGATATATGGATAGATATGGGATAGATAGAGATAGATAGAGATATATAGATATATAGATAGATAGATATGGATAGAGATATAGATATAGATATAGAAATGGGATAGATAGATAGATAGATAGATAGTTATATAGATATATATGGGATAGATAGATATGGGATAGATAGAGAGATATAGATAGATGGATAAATATGGATAGATATGGGATAGATATGGATAGATAGATATGGGATAGATATGGCTAGATAGATATGGGATAGATATGGATAGATATGGGATAGATAGATATGGGATAGATAGATATGGGATAGATAGATATGGGATAGATAGATAGATAGATAGATAGATATGGGATAGATAGATAGATAGATATGGGATATATATGAGATAGATATGGGATAGATATGGGATAGATAGATATGGGATAGATAGAGATAGATGGATAGATATGGGATAGATAGAGATAGATATAGATAGATAGATATAGAGAGATATAGATATGGGATAGATAGATATAGATGATAGATAGATAGATAGATAGATAGATAGATAGATAGATAGATAGATAGATAGATAGATAGATAGATAGATAGATAGATATTAGATAGATAGATAGATAGATATTAGATAGATAGATAGATAGATAGATATTAGATAGATAGATAGATAGATAGATAGATAGATAGATAGATAGATAGATAGATAGATATTAGATAGATATGGGATAGATAGATATGGGATAGATAGAGAGATATAGATATAGATAGATGGATAAATATGGATAGATATGGGATAGATATGGATAGATAGATATGGGATAGATATGGATAGATAGATATGGATAGATAGATATGGATAGATATGGATAGATAGATATGGGATAGATAGATATGGGATAGATAGATATGGGATAGATAGATAGATAGATAGATAGATAGATATGGGATAGATAGATAGATAGATAGATAGATAGATAGATAGATAGATAGATAGATAGATAGATAGATATGGGATAGATAGATATGGGATATATATGAGATAGATATGGGATAGATATGGGATAGATAGATATGGGATAGATAGAGATAGATGGATAGATATGGGATAGATAGAGATAGATATAGATAGATAGATATAGAGAGATATAGATATGGGATAGATAGATATAGATGATAGATAGATAGATAGATAGATAGATAGATAGATAGATAGATAGATAGATAGATAGATAGATAGATAGATAGATATTAGATAGATAGATAGATAGATAGATAGATATGGGATAGATAGATATGGATAGATATGAGATAGATAGATATGGATAGATATAGATAGATATGGGATAGATGGATGGATGGATGGATATGGATAGATAGATATGGGATAGATATGGGATAGATATGGGATAGATATGGGATAGATAGAGATAGATATGGGATAGATATGGATAGATAGATATGAATAGATAGATAGATAGATAGATATGAGATTGATAGATATGGATGGATATGGGAAAGATAGATATATAGATAGATCTGGATAGATAGATCGATAGAGATATATAGATATACAGTTGTGGTCAAAATTATTCAACCCCCACTGAAATTGAGTGTTTTGGCCAGTTTGACATTGATTTTGATCATTCAGTCATCTTGCTTACAATTAAATCAAAGAGGCACGTGTAGGTCAGACAAATATAACATAACATTTAAAATGTAATAACCACAAATGTCTTTTCTGTGCTCACATCATTATCAGTTTTATTCAACCCCCAAGTGACATTCAATCTTAGAACTTAGTACAACATCCTTTTACAGTTATAACAGCTTTTAAACGTGAAGCATAGTTTGCCACAAGTGTCTTGCAGCGATCTACGGGTATCTTTGCCCATTCGTCATGGGCAAAAGCCTCCAGTTCAGTCACATTCTTAGGCTTGCGCACTGCAACTGCTTTCTTTAAGTCCCACCAGAGGTTCTCAATCGGATTTAAGTCAGGTGACTGCGATGGCCACTCCAAAATGTTCCAGCCTTTAATCTGCAACCATGCTCTAGTGGACTTGGAGGTATGCTTGGGATCATTGTCCTGTTGAAAGGTCCAACGTCTCCCAAGCCTCAGGTTTGTGACGGACTGCATCACATTGTCATCCAATATCTCCTGGTACTGAAGAGAATTCATGGTACCTTGCACACGCTGAAGCTTCCCTGTACCTGCAGAAGCAAAACAGCCCCAAAGCATGATTGGCCCCTCGCCATGTTTCACAGTAGGCAAGGTGTTCTTTTCTTCATAGGCCTTGTTCTTCCTCCTCCAAACATAGCGTTGATCCATGGGCCCAAACAGTTCTAATTTTGTTTCATCAGTCCACAGAACACTATCCCAAAACTTCTGTGGTTTGTCCACATGACTTTTGGCATACTGCAGTCGACTCTTCTTATTCTTTGGAGACAGCAAGGGGGTGCACCTGGGAGTTCTGGCATGGAGGCCTTCATTACGCAGTGTGCGCCGTATTGTCTGAGCTGAAACTTCAGTACCCACATCTGACAAATCTTTTCTCAGTTCCTCAGCAGTCACACGGGGACTTTTCTACACTCTACGCTTCAGGTAGCGCACAGCAGTCGAAGTCAGCATCTTCTTTCTGCCACGACCAGGTAGCGTTTCAACAGTGCCCTTTGCCTTGAATTTGCGAATGATGCTTCCTATGGTCTCTCTTGGTATGTTTAACATCTTTGCAATCTTCTTATAGCCATTGCCCTTCCTGTGAAGAGTAATCACCTCTTCTCTTGTCTTCCTGGACCATTCTCTTGACTTCACCATGTTTGTAACCACACCAGTAAATGTCTAGAAGGAGCTGAGTATCACAGTCATTTTAAAGCTGCCTAATTGGTGCTTATTATGCTTTATTGCTGCTCCGTGACATCCACAGGTGTTTTCAATACCTGATTGAAAACACTTGAATGAACCTCTGTTCTTCAGAGTGGTAGTCTTTAAGGAGTTAAATAATTGTGTAAATGAAGAATTCACAAAAGAAACATTTACTACTGTATTACAAAACCAATTGATGTCATTTTAGTTGCATATGGTTCTTTAAAAAGTCCTTGTAGGATTTCATTCTGAATACAATTACAAATGTACACTAAATTCCCTAAAACCCTTTACAGCATTGGGGGTTGAATAATTTTGAACACAACTGTAGATATAGATATGGGATAGATAGAAAAATAGATAGAGATATAGATATGGGATAGATAGATGGATAGATAGATAGATAGATAGATAGATAGATAGATAGATAGATAGATAGATAGATAGATATGGGATAGATAAGGATAGATAGATAGATAGATAGATAGATAGATAGATAGATAGATAGATAGATAGATAGATAGATAGATAGATAGATAGATAGATAGATATGGGATAGATAATTCAAACTCAACAAAAGTATGCAGTTTTTTTTTCTCTCAACTAGATACTAATATTACTTGCCACATTCCAAAGATTCATCGGAGCCATCTCCGCAGTCATCATCATGATCACACACAAACTGCTTAGGGATGCAGGCTTTGTTGTTGCACATAAAAGTATTTTCATCACAGGTAGTAACAGGAGCTGAAAAATATATGAAGAAAATAAAAATAAAGCACAAGCACAAACCTGATATATGATTTCCTCATTGAAATGTTCCTGCTATTAATACACTATATGAGATCCGTGTGCACAATGTGTCCTGCCAGGTGAGAGTATAAATGAGCAGGAAGAATCTTTTTCAGGACACATTTCACTGAAAGGTAGTTGTTTTTACCAAATATCAAACACTCTTAACGAGACATGTAAAAATTACATCGGGCATCCCATTGTCTTCTTATTGATACATCTCACCTTGAGAAGTAAGCACCTCCACGGGTAACACTCTTAGCCATTTATTATTAACCGAGCAAGCTGTATATACAAAATATAGGCAACATAAATAAAGACTGTGGCTCTTACTATTCTGGAATCATCCACATTTCTTAACACAAAACATTCAGTAAGAAAAGCTGCATCGAGTCAGTGAAGCTGTTTAATTCAAGCTGGTTGATATTCTGATTATTAAATTAGTACCTAATGTATAAAAATATATTTGGGGTTTTCGTTAGTTTAGCATTTGACTTGAGTCAGTTGAAGCCACAGCATATTGTCCGCCTCATGTTGCTTGTTTGCGACCTTGTGGCTTATAAAAGGCAAGCAGTGGCCTTCTCATTTAGTAGGGACCATATTAGACTTTATTTACTATTTTTTGGTAAACAACTTGCTTTGTTTACCCCAAGACTGATATTTCATTTCACAGAGTTTAACCTTAGTGACCGAGCAGTTTTACTATTGTCTGTCCGAAAGTACCCGCTGCTGTTTTTACATTTCTGCACGATTCGTGTTTAGCTCTAATTTTCCTCTTACTCGTTGATGGAACCCACACATATTATATACCGGTTTTCTCGGCATTAAATGGACTTCCTAAATATGCCATTATTTTCATCATACCAAATAATTTACTATAGAAAATTATAAAATATGATAAAATAAAAATGGAAAAAAACACTCCTTTTCAACCTTTAATCTCCAAAATCTACTAAAGCCAAAAAAGACCCTGGCTAAATAGTTTCAATTTTTTTTTCCTGAAATTGGAAATACCCAACTTTTACATATTTTTGCTTTTTAACCCCTTCACTAGTGAGCCATTTCACCTCTGTGTGCTGAGCTCATTTTAACTGTTTTACGTTCATCATGTTTAAACATGACATGAAATCCTATTTTATTATACCCCCCCAGACAATTTAAAAAAAAAAAAAAATTGAATTTTTTTATTGTTCTTATTTTTATATCAAATATGGTCATGTTGGTAACATTGGAAAGGCCATGATCAGGCCTTTCCAATGATACCACACATAACCCTCTAGCTGCCACTTGGCAGTTAGGGAGTTAACTGCCAACAGACGTCATCACGTATATGGTGACTACGTTAGTGGGTGGGGGTGACCCGGGGGCTTGGCTGACATCCAAGATGTCAGCCACCTAGCCACCTCCGGGAGCGAATCGTGCTCCGCCGCTGATTACACCAAATCGTGATCTGGCACCTAAGGGGTTAAATAGAGGCACCACTGGAAAGGGCAGACTCTGCCCTCTCCAGCAGTGCCTCTCTTTTGTTTCTACGTGCAGCCGTTGGGGTGGGAGAGGGGGGTTTATTTGCCACCGAAGGTCACTGAATGGTGAATTTCACTGTACGGTGCACTTTCGGGGCAGTTCGCCTATTCACTAAACTGTCAATTTGACCAAATACTGGCAAATTGACAGTGAAATACGGTGCAGTTCACCGCAGTTCAGCAATCTTTGGCGGAAGCGAATATATCACATAGAGAAGTAATGGTTAATCTATTCAGAGAATGCAAAACTGCACCAAAATGCCCTGATTTTCGTAGGTTCAGTTTGACAGGTTTAAACAGGTTTAAACAGGCAAATCCCATTGGATTCAATGTAAAAAAAAAATTACAATTTCTATTCAACCGTTTATTCTTTTCATTTTCAGCAAGCAGTCTTTTTTTTTAATTCCCAATTTTATATGGGCGTTTTTTTAAATTCTCTAATAGACCTTTTCATTATTTTTTAAAGGACCATTTTTATTATTTAAACACATTTCAATGTAGTTTTATTGGTTTCAACACCTAGCCGTTTTTTTTTTCTTTTGCAGTTCTTTTGCAGTTTGGCGTTCTGTGGCGGCATTTGGCGTTCTGTTCGGCAGTGTTTGGCAGTCTTTGGCTACTCCATTTTCGGTGCACTTCGGGGACCCTGTGATGAATAGTGAATTCCCTGCAGGGTCTGTGAAATGGAACCGCTGAAGCGCTCCGAAGTGTGCCAAACCGTAATAACCCCTATAGTTCTCCAAGTGCCTTCAAGATCACGTCCATCTCCTATGTGTCCCATAGACTCTTGGAGCGGATAACAGCAGTGACACTTAGGCTAGGGTCAAATGAAAGCATTTTTACACGCGAACGTAAAAAAGTGCGTCCGAACGCATTGATGTATTTTTTCACGGAATAGGCGAAAACGGTCATACGATGCTCATTTTCGTGCGTGATGTTTTACGAATCCAAACCAGGAAACATTTTGCGTCTGGACGTTATGTTGGCCGGACATGAGCAGGGTCTGATGTCTCCAAATCACACACACACACCGCTAGCAGGCGCAGCGCACTCTGTACGTCCGTACTAGAGGTTCTGCGTTCTCGAAAAAATGCGTTCATTTTCCACTTGCGTTGCGCGGCCGGACGTTCGTGCGACCGTACTTCGTATATTGGCCGTCATTGCCTGTCATTTGCTGCTAGTGCGGCCGTAATTAAGTGCGCTAGAACGCACGTTAAAAGCGCGCTGGTCTGACCCCAGCCTTAGCGCTGCTGGCGTTACCAAGTTGCAGTTCATGTGTATTACGATCCGAGCTGCTGGCCAAGTGGCACAGTCATAATAAGGTTGGTAAAAGGCAAACAGCAGAAGCAAATGGAAACCATTGAGATGAGTTGAGCTCAGGCCCCAGGTTTATGCCAGCACAGTAGTGAAAGGGTAAAATCTGCAGTATTTTATTACTAGCCTTTAAACTCTGAAATATCAATCAATGCCTCCATATTTTTATTCTTTTAACACTATTTTAATACCGTTTATATAACAGTTCACTATAAATAATACAATGTATCAAGGGAAGACGTTGAGAGGAAAATGAATCTTAAAGGGACACTCTAGGCAAAAATTCCCCCCTTTCTTTTTTTACATTAAATTCCTTACCTAGTTATTGAGTGAGTATTTTTTTTTTTTTTTTACTGTAACACTTGCCCTAAAAACCACTTGTTTCCAACGGTGTCTTTTTTTTATATACTCACCTCCCTCCTCTTCCGCTCCCGTCCTGAAAATCTTTAACTTGGCTAATGGTTTACGTGAGAAGCGCGCATGTGCGCCTCTCACGTAAACCAGCCAATCAGCAGGCTTCCTCCCGGCTCCATCTTCTTTGATTAGTGTTGCGCGTAAGAGGATGCGCACAACACTAATCCTCAGCCGCCAGCTACTGCGGCGATCTGGAGACGTCATCGCGCTTTCAGCGTCTCCTACTCGGCAATAGTCGGCAGAAGCGGGAAATATGAATCCCGCTCTGCTGACTGACAGCTGGGAGGGCGGAGTCCGCGTCTCTCAGCTGTTTTAGCCGATCGGCTGAGCGGAGGGAGGGGGGACAGACAAGGGCATACTCAGGGCATCATGACCACCTAAAAAAGCTTAGGTGGTCATGTTGCCTAGAGTATTCCTTTAACTTTGTTGGGTTAATGCTGCTTGACTAGTCGAGTCACTTAATCGCTGTAACATTTTATCAAAGGAGAAAGATTTGAGCTTTTTCTTGTCAGCGGGATCGTGGCTCTATTTCATTTTGAGGCAGAGAGCTCTTTAAGTGCTAGTTTTCCGAGCGAAACATCCCGGATCTCTGCTGACACAAGCATCTTTTTTCTTTTTTTTTGCCTAATCCTTCACAAAGATCTGTCACTTTTAATTTTATTCTCTATGCTATTTATGTTACTCCAACGCCACAGTCAGAATAAATTCATCATCTCCTCGTGTCATATCTCTAGTACATCACACTGACCTCCTGCTGGCATACAACACAATGCAATATCTGGTAGATTTCCATGAGGGACCGGAGACAGATACCTGCTCTGGCGAAGATGCGATTTTCCCATTTGATTCATGCAGAGTCTTAAACATACAAGCTATCTGATATCTTTCGATGAGTTAAGGATATTGTAACACTCATGTGTCTGATAATGATTTTGACATATTTATTTATGTTTTTGTTGCTTTAATCATGTTGTCAGCGCTAGCTAGGTGTTCCAGGTGATTAGAGGCAGTCATCGATCATCTGGCAATAAACCAGTCAGAAGTGTTAGGATAGGCGCTCTTATAAGAGTGAGTCCCAATGTCTACTGTATGGAGCCATTTTTGAATAAGAAGAGTCCAACATAATTGTCTATTATGATTCTGTAGAAAATAGAAGATTATTTCATGTCATTGTACTTTTATCGCTATACTTTTTACTTGCACCTGCGTATACAGAGGGAGAATTTTAAATGGGAGAATTTGGCTATTTTGACCTAGAATTTTCCATTCTCCTGCTTTTCACCTCTCTCTGAATAACCCTGACAAATATAAAAAATATTCATGTCCCCAATTTGGCGCCCAACCACCTTAAAATGTCACCAGCCGTCACTGGTGTAAAGGTAACCAAAAACTAGATTGGATCCTGTTATCCTGAGTTCATAGCTGTTGTTTTAACAGCTCGAAAGTCATACAATAAGCAAAAGAAACCAACAAGATACAAACAGGGTTATTCAAAGAGATCCGAATGGCTGGAGAAAGGTAACCGAACGCTGAAATCAGCATTCGGTTACCTTTCTTGGCCATTCGGCTATTCAGAGATCAGGCAATACGCCAAATCCTGGCGAATTGCCTGCACATACGGTGCCTGTTCGGTGCCTGTTCGAGGGCAGTGAAATCCCCATAAAAAAGCACTGCTTCGGCTATTCAGAGAACACAAACCAGCAGTGAAAAGTTCCCGAAATGCCCTGCCGGTGGTTTCATTCGGCAGATTTATTCCAGAGAATCCCATAGGCTTCAATGTTAAAAATATTCCAGTTTTAATTCAATATCTAATAAACCGTTCATTATAATATTCTGCAGTAAAGAGTCTCTTTACTTATAGATTTTGTAGGATATATTAAGCATTTTTCTGTTTTTTTTTTTTTTTTAAAAAAAGTCCGATTTTTTTAAAAAAAAATTTTTAACTTTACTTATTTTTTCTGTAACAGCCCTTTTTATTATCATTCCCTGGACCTCGTACGTAAATTTCAGACATTTTCACTCAGTAGTTTCTTTGCAAACAGCGTTTCACTTTTCAATCATCATGCAAACTGTTTTCCTAATTTATTCACTGCCTCTTCTGCGGTGTCGGCTTTTTCTGGCGGCTTCGCTGCGTGTGATCGGCTCCTGCTCGGGTTTTTCTGGCGTCTTCGATGGGTTAATCCAGATGTTTTTACGGGTTTTTCGGCGCGCATTCGCTGGGTTTTCGGCGGCTTTTCCCTGCACTTCGGCAGCCTTGTGGTGCTTGCTGTATGCACCGCAGGGTAGCTGAAATGGGAAAGCCGATTTGCACCGAATTGAAGAGAGCGAAAAGTCACCGAACGTGCGGTGACTTTTCGATTCTCTTAGAATAACCCTGACAGTCTTAAAATCACTGGCTTATAACCAGTAAGCGAGGAAAAATATGTATTACTAATTTATCAGCATGCCATGAATATGATGGACAGAAATCAGTTTGAACAAGAAAATTAAAACTCTCAAACGGAACAAAAATTACATTTTTGTAGCATACAACTCCCAAAATAGATTTGTTGATGTAGCGCACCATATGTCATGCAATAATCGACAGAAACGGACCAAATTTTAAATGTTATATAGAGGCAATTAAAAGCCTAGAGAGATAATAAAAAAATTGATTTTTCAAACAGAACGAGTTCTTCTGTATAGCAGCGTTGGAAGTAATAACCGAACAAATGCTACTGACCTTTCTCATTTCGCAGGATGTTATGATATATCAAGAGATGCTCAGAAGGTCAGAATCAGAACATGACTTTGGTAAGGAATGAAGATATCTTCCAATAAACTACTCCTGATTCTAAATTTCTATTAATTACTTCTCAAGAATCATAATTTTTAAAAATTAAGTCATTACCGTTGGTTTTAAGAGTGAAAACATTTAGTTGAGCCTCTTCTATTCTTGTGGTACTAAGACAAATATATATATATATATATATCTTAAATCTTATTTGCCTGAAGTATGACGTCTATTTTTTTTTGCATATATATAAAAGTTTATATTATTTTCATTTCGGAGCATAGGAGCAAAAAATTTGCATCTAACTATGTATCGGCCATAATTTGTGTGTATATAAATATATATATCAGGAAACAAGCGGCACTCTCGGGTCTCACCATATATATCAATTTTATCGGATCAACGTTTCAGTTTGTTATCCACAAACTTTCATCAGGATCAGGATTCATCAATATATATACAGTTGTGTTCAAAATTATTCAACCCCCAATGCTGTAAAGGGTTTTAGGGAATTTAGTGTACATTTGTAATTGTATACAGAAAAAATGAACAGGCGCCCAAACTTGTGCCACCACCAACCAACCAATGCCAACCAGAAATTTTAGTGGTCTCCCCCAAACCAGTGAAAATGACAAAAATAATGGTACGTATCTGGCGGTGCGAAGACAATCGCCAATTGGTAGCTGATGGTTCCCTTAGTCCATTAAATCCATATGGGGTATATGAAAGAAAATAAACAGTATATAGTGCAGATGGTTTTAACACATAGAATGAATAGTTGTTTGCTGTTCCACTCACAAATTACAGAGCCCAAGCACTGGCTCTAAGTGGGTCAAAGCTCTTGGGTGCTTGACTTCTCCGCTTCTAAAGGTGACCCACACCTTATAGAAATTGTAATAGGACTTGCGTAGGATGGATATGAAAAGAAAGCAAGACAATTTCCTTGTGCAGATCTTCCACAGATAAAATGGTATAAAATGAATAAAGCCGGTCAACTCACATTTGTTGGAGCTACAGTTGTGTTCAAAATTATTCAACCCCCAATGCTGTAAAGGGTTTTAGGGAATTTAGTGTACATTTGTAATTGTATTCAGAATGAAATCCTACAAGGACTTTTTAAAGAACCATATGCAATTAAAATGACATCAATTGTTTTGTAATACAGTAGTAAATGTTTCTTTTGTGAATTCTTCATTGACACAATTATTCAACCCCTTAAAGACTACCACTCTGAAGAACAGAGGTTCATTCAAGTGTTTTCAATCAGGTATTGAAAACACCTGTGGATGTCACGGAGCAGCAATGAAGCATAATAAGCACCAATTAGGCAGCTTTAAAATGACTGTGATACTCAGCTCCTTCTAGACATTTACTGGTATGATTACAAACATGGTGAAGTCAAGAGAATGGTCCAGGAAGACAAGAGAAGAGGTGATTACTCTTCACAGGAAGGGCAATGGCTATAAGAAGATTGCAAAGATGTTAAACATACCAAGAGAGACCATAGGAAGCATCATTCGCAAATTAAAGGCAAAGGGCACTGTTGAAAAGCTACCTGGTCGTGGCAGAAAGAAGATGCTGACTTTGACTGCTGTGCGCTACCTGAAGCGTAGAGTGGAGAAAAGTCCCCGTGTGACTGCTGAGGAACTGAGAAAAGATTTGTCAGATGTGGGTACTGAAGTTTCAGCTCAGACAATACGGCGCACACTGCGTAATGAAGGCCTCCATGCCAGAACTCCCAGGCGCACCCCCTTGCTGTCTCCAAAGAATAAGAAGAGTCGACTGCAGTATGCCAAAAGTCATGTGGACAAACCACAGAAGTTTTGGGATAGTGTTCTGTGGACTGATGAAACAAAATTAGAACTGTTTGGGCCCATGGATCAACGCTATGTTTGTAGGAGGAAGAACAAGGCCTATGAAGAAAAGAACACCTTGCCTACTGTGAAGCATGGCGGGGCGTCAATCATGCTTTGGGGCTGTTTTGCTTCTGCAGGTACAGGGAAGCTTCAGCGTGTGCAAGGTACCATGAATTCTCTTCAGTACCAGGAGATATTGGATGACAATGTGATGCAGTCCGTCACAAACCTGAGGCTTGGGAGATGTTGGACCTTTCAACAGGACAATGATCCCAAGCATACCTCCAAGTCCACTAGAGCATGGTTGCAGATTAAAGGCTGGAACATTTTGGAGTGGCCATCGCAGTCACTTGACTTAAATCCGATTGAGAACCTCTGGTGGGACTTAAAGAAAGCAGTTGCAGTGCGCAAGCCTAAGAATGTGACTGAACTGGAGGCTTTTGCCCATGACGAATGGGCGAAGATACCCGAAGATCGCTGCAAGACACTTGTGTCAAGCTATGCTTCACGTTTAAAAGCTGTTATAACTGTAAAAGGATGTTGTACTAAGTACTAAGATTGAATGTCACTTGGGGTTGAATAAAACTGATAATGATGTGAGCACAGAAAAGACATTTGTGGTTATTTCATTATAAATGTTATGTTATATTTATCTGACCTACACGTGCCTCTTTGATTTAATTGTAAGCAAGATGACTGAATGATCAAAATCAATGTCAAACTGGCCAAAACACTCAATTTCAGTGGGGGTTGAATAATTTTGAACACAACTGTATATATATATATATATATATATATATATATATATGAACTGGGAAGATCTAATGGCCTTTTCAATTTTTTAAATGTATATCTTTTTTTATTTTCATTATTAACCCCTTCATTACCAAGTGGTTTTCCATAAAACCTCTAGCACAAGCCAGTGGTTTAATATAGAAAAAACACACTTTCCATTATCCATACAGTAAAAATATACAGAAGCAACTCTACTGTATATATTCACTGTAATTAAGAGATATTTGACAGGGAGAAGGTTCCACCCACTGTCCAAAAAGTGGTATTACACATAGATTAGTGCCTGGGCTCAGTGTTTCCTTTAAGGAAAAGGCAGATTTTGAAGCTTTTTATTAGGCTTGTGCATCGATTTATTTTTCGGTTCGATTCGGTTCGGTTCGTTCGGATTTTGTAAATTTTCGTTTCGACTCGTTTCGGCCGATTTTCGTTTCGGTTTTCTTATCGACTTTTTTTTCTTGATTTCAGAAATTTTGGTGTTTTTCGGAATGTCTGTTCTCCTCGTTTCAAAGTGTCTATTCGTTTTGACGTAAACTAATGGTTTTTCAGATACGATAATTATACGATACGATAATTCTGCCGATACGATAATTCTGCCATTGAGATTTCTCATGTTTTACAAGAAGGATACATTGAGATTTCTCTGGATTTCCAGGAAGGATACATTGAGATTTCTCATGTTTAACAAGAAGGATACATTGAGATTTCTCTGGATTTCCAGGAAGGATACATTGAGATTTCTCTGGATTTCCAGGAAGGATACATTGAGATTTCTCATGTTTAACAAGAAGGATACATTGAGATTTCTCTGGATTTCCAGGAAGGATACATTGAGATTTCTCATGTTTTACAAGAAGGATACATTGAGATTTCTAATTTTTTACAAAAAGGATGCATTGAGATTTCTCTGGTTTCCCGGGAAGGATACATTGAGATTTCTCATTTTTTACAAAAAGGATACATTTATTTATTTATCTATTTATAAAGGATTTTACCAGGAAGGATACATTGAGATTTCTCATATTTTACAAGAAGGATACATTGAGATTTCTCTGGTTTTACAAGAAGGATACATTGAGATTTCTCTGGTTTTACAAGAAGGATACATTGATAATTCTCTGGTTTTCCAGGAAGGAAACATTGAGACGGGAATGATACAAAATTTAATTACAGAATCAGCGATATAAATACGATGTCCGAAATTACTGAAATGGAGCCGAAATCAGGAATGGAACGAAAAAAACCAACACATTGGTTCTCATGTCAGTTGTGTTGTCACCTTAGGGGCATGTTCTGCAGCCACATTGCATATGAATTTCTATTGCAACAAATAAATGCATTTGCATTGCTCCAGAATAAGACCGGATCGACTTTACTCGATCTCAGAACGACTGTAGGAGTTTTTGAAGATCGAATATACTCGATAATAGTAGGGAAGGGGTTAATGTGGCAATATCAAATGATATGCAGAAAAAAGCAATACACTCATTTAAAATAAAGCTGGCGTATTTTTTTTATAATATATATTTTTTTATCAAAAATTGTATGTAACAATTTACAATTTACAAATACTGTTATGTCACCATTTTCATGTATGAAACAATACTGTCCCTTTAAAATGGTATTCAGGTATCTGTAAAATGTATGTGATGTATTTTACATGACTAGCTATAAATCCACATGTCATGGAGTATTATTCAGTGTCTAATGGCAGTCTAGGCTGATAGATCTGTTCCTTTAAAAGGATATACATCCAGGTGCTTATCATGTGAACCACACAAGACCATCAGTCACATAAGAAGATATAGAGAGATGGTGAAAAGCTCTGGCGTATATACAGGAGCAGTCGCACAGCATCTTTTTATGTATCGTTCCTGGCTTTGATCTTTTATTACAGGTTGACAATGTGAAGCTCAATACTTAGAAGATAAAGAATGCTTCCCATGGATTTACTATGTGCTGCCGCTGATGGTATGTACTCTTTTCTTTAAAAATCACTATATTTACTGACATTACCTAATATGAGAAAAATAGGACTTCTGAGAAGAGACAAAATACATTCAAATTCCTATTTGTATTTCAAAGACAATGTATCGTTTTTTTTAAAGACAGATTTCATTAAACATTATTCTCCCTCCTTCCTACTTGACTCTATTTTCCTTTCTTTTATTCTTTCTTTTATTCTTTCTTTTCCTTTCTTTTCTTTTTTCTTTTATTCTTTCTTTTCCTTTCTTTTATTCTTTCTTTTTTCTTTTCCTTTCTTTTTTTTTCTTTTATTCTTTTTCTTTTATTCTTTCTTTTTTCTTTTCCTTTCTTTCATTTTATTCTTTCTTTTCCTTTCTTTCATTCTTTATTTTTTCTTTTATTCTTTCTTTTCTTTTATTCTTTCTTTTCCTTTCTTTCATTCTTTATTTTTTCTTTTATTCTTTCTTTTCTTTTATTCTTTCTTTTTTTCCCCTTTCTTTTATTCTTCCTTTTTTTTTATTCACTTCTTCCTTCTTTCCATTTTTCTCTCTCTTTGTAAAGAGGACACAAATGCCCGGTGGGCCAGAGTCAAAGCCAACCAAAGCTTAGCAGGTGGAAATTTGCAAGAAAATTACAAAACTTGCGGCCAGGATTGCTGAGCTGAAGGAAAGGCAGAATGTTTTTAAGCACTTAGTTGGTCCCTTTCCAGATCCTTCTCCGGTACCAAATGTACTTTATGCTTTACCAACTAATTAAAATGAACCAATACTCGACAGGTTCACTTCTTCAATGACATCCAATTAGGATGGATAGTTCACTGGCTTTACAGATCAATGTAATATTTCATCTCTTGTTGAGACCTCTCAGGCCGCCCTTACTCGATTCCAGCACTAGACACCGCCATGCACCTCTTCCGTGGGCGTCATTTACTTGGGGTCATTACATTGGGGGCACTGTGCAATGGGCTCTCAGCAACATGCAATCAGGTCTGAGGAGTGAGCAAAGGGTTGCCCTGTAGTACGGCTCTTCCTGTGACAACTGGCACTCAACCTGATGGAATGCCATTGACAGTAAGTGATAGTGTAAGTTTGACAGGGAATTAAAGTTTTATCTATATTCCCTGTCAAATGAGTCCAAAATGTTTTGGACTTGACAAGAGCACGTTAACCCATTTGACTTTATTCACCTTCTGTTTACTGAAACGTCTTCTGCATATGCAGTATAAATTGTCTGTTTAGCCCCGATTGGAATAAACTAATATGGAAGATTAATATGAGAAGAGGTTCAAATGTTTATGGTTAAAATTAATGAATTATGGATGCTAAGTCAATCGAAAAAAATATATATAAAGCGAGCCTAATCTTTCTAATACATGTAAAAAAAATTATATCCCCACAGATGATCATGGAGACGAGAGTTGACTCAAAAAATGTCAGATCAAAAATGGACCATCATGAACCATCACAATTTCATTGTGGTTTCTTTGTGAAACAGTGATTTGAAGACCTCAAAATCCATCTTGGTCCTTACACCCAAAGACTTCAGAAGGTTCACAAGTGACGTAGCAGATTCGAGTCTAAACATTTTGACGTCTGTGATGAACCAAAAGAGGGACGCCCCTGCATGGCCACAGATGAGCCCATGGTGGCCAAGGTGAAGGAATTTCTGGATCGGGAATCTCAACCCATTCTCAGAAAGCTTGTGGAAGAGTTTGACATTCCAAAAACAAGCATGCGGAGGACTCTTCATTAGGGATGAGCTGTTCGGTTCGATCAGTTCGGAGTTCGATTTGAATTTTGGCCGTTCGCAAGTTCGCGAACTTTGAACTTTTTGGCGTGTTCGGCTCAAGTTCGCAAAAAAATAATAATTTTGAAAGAAGTATAAAAAAATTGCTTAAAAAATGCAAAAAAAATCTAGAAATAAAGAGACTCTTTACTGCAGAATATTATAAGCAACGGTTTATTAGATATTGAATTAAAAAGTAATGTGTACGCGCAAAGATTCTCACCTCTAAATGACCTGTGTTCTCAAACAGTAAACAACAGATGTTTTTAGTCTCGTCTAATGAATTTGATACATTGTATGTATGTAGACTATACTGAGGGTGTGGTGTCTGCTTCTGAGAAGTGTTAATTTCTCTACTAAATCTTCCTCTAATATGCTGCATTTCACTGCTGTGTGCTCAGCTCATTTTTACCGCTTTCGCTCATCATGTTTAAATGCGATTTGAAGCCATATTTTATTAAATGACCCAGACATATTAGATATCGTTCTTTCCGGCAGACTCTGCAGATTCATAATATATCATTTTTATATGTATACATCATGTCCTGCCTGTATATTATGACAAAAAATGCAATTAAAATTGAATTTTTAATCATCTGCAGTGTGTAAAGTGTTTTTTTCTTCACATTTTAGCACATGAGCATTTGCGGTTATGTTTTCTATGGGGTGCGCTTGTACAAAAATTAGAAATGGGGACTTGTTACATTTTGGGGGGGAATTACGTGATTTATAGCAAATGCACCCCATAGAAAAAAATCATTAGTGCAGCATCATTGTTCACATTATAATTGAAATGTGAACAATATTGCTGCATTAATAAAAATAACACACAATTTACTTTATACCTGGTCATGTTGGGTATCATTCGAAAGGCCATGTTCAAGCCTTTCGATTGACACCCTCCATGACCCCCTAGCTGCCTTGAGATATCGGGGTTCAAATGAACCCCCTATCTCCACCAGGGGATTCCGGGCAGCTAGGGGTTCCCTGGTTATCTGATGTCATCAAGCTATGCATGAGAACGTCAGGCAGTGAGGGGGGACCCGGGAGTGGAGCTGCCATCCAAGATGGCGGCCCCCACCGGAGCTAGGCCGCACTTCGGTGCCGCAAGGCATCTCTATACACAGCCCCATCAGCATCTCTATACACAACCTCACAGCATCTCTATACACAACCCCATCAGCATCTCTATACACAGCATCTCTATACACAGCCACACAGCATCTCTATACACAACCTCACAACATCTCTATACACAACCTCACAGCATCTCTGTGAACCCGCAAATGAACCCCCTATCTCCACCAGGGGATTCCAGGCAGCTAGAAGTGCGATGCGGTGCCTAAGGGGTTAAAGCCAGGCACTGCTTAAAAGGGGAGACTCTCTCCTTTTAAGCGGTGCCTGGCTTTTTTTGTGGGACCTCCCGATCGGGAGGGAGAGGGATCCGAATGGATCCCCCCTCCCTTCCAGGCGATCTCCCGGCATTGCCGGGGGGTCGCCTGGAAATGACGTCATTGCGTATGGCGCAATGATGTCATTTACGTCGGGAGGAGCTTGACTTCAGCATCTGAGGACGCTGAAGTCAGAACGCCGCGGGACCCCAGACAGAGAGGTGAGTATCTCCGCCAGGGGTCCCGCAAAGCTGACGTAGCATACAGCGGGAGTAACTGAGCCCACACGTCATCAGCAGTGAGGGGGTTAAAAACGTCATTTTTAAAAAACTTTTTGTCCTTGTTTCCTGTCCCCCAGGGCACTACCCAGACCCAGACATTGTTTTTCAATGTTTCTATACATCCTAGAAATCCGCCACTTCACGGGCAGATTATGGGGACCTCCTAGGCACGATATTTGAAGGAATTTTTCATTTTTATATTTAACCCTTATTTCATGGAAAACTTGTTTCCTTGTGTCCTTGTTTCCTGTCCCCCAGGGCACTACCCGGACCCCCATACACCTTTTATGGCAAATATCTAGCATATATGCCCTCTTGGAGGGCACTCTAAAAATCGAATTTTGAGTCCCATTGACTTGTAATGAGTTCGAGTTCGAGTTTGAATTCGAACTTCTGAAAAGTTCGAGTTCGAGTTCGAATGCGAACCGAACTCGGGGGTGTTCGGCTCATCCCTACTCTCCATGACAAGATGGACTCCACCAAGAAGTGCGCCTGCTGGGTTCTACAATTTTTTGGGGCGCTGAGAAAAAACTGCGCACGCACCTCTTGAAAAAAATGACAGATTGGCGCCAATGATGTTGAGAAATGCTGATCATCAGATAGCATCATCATTTTTTGAAATTTTACCTTTACTTTTGGACCTCCTTTCATATTGCAAAAACCAAAAGAATGCAATGATAACATGATACGGTTACCTTAAAAAGAATGGATAAAAATATCATGATGTTAACTTTGCAGAAGAGTCTTACCACATCCAGCGGTGGAGAGTTCATCACTTCCATTCGGGCAGTCTCTTTCTCCATCACAAAGCCAGTTTGGTGAAACACAGGCATGAGAGCCCGGGCAGCTGAACATCTCAGGAGCGCAGGTCACAGAACCTGAAACATGAGTAGAACAGTATCTTTACCTTCGACTCCAACTACAGCATTCAAATGGAATAGAAAATGTGATGGAAAACATAGCCATGAGGATGCACAACACATCTCATCACAGTGCGCTCCTTGGAACATCTGCTAGAATGTAACTACTTCCTTGCAAAAGGCTACCTTTAAATGAACATAAGCCAATACGCTCTTCACAGAATAAGACTTTCATATGTATTGTATAAAAAATATATATATCATGGAGAGGGTAGCACACAACCTTTACTACGCATTGTTGTAAGCTTTCGAAGGGTTAAAATCTTTAAATGTTTAAATGCATAAAGCTACTGTTGTTGTTTGAGTTTGCTGATTGGTGTGCTCTCCTCCTGGTTTGTTATATATATATATATATATATTAGTCCCTAATGGACTCAATGAGAGAAATATGTATTCAGCATTTATATAATTCAATAGCTAGTGAGATAGGTGTTAACATGTATAAGAAGGTTCTCAGAAACTACAGTGGTTTAAATTGTACAGGGCATTAAGATATTATCAGTAACTGCTTTTGTTTTTAGCATACTGCTTGTAATAGTAGAAGGTGGTGGTATGTCTTTGTTTTTTTACAGTTACCACCTTCTGGTGGTTTAGAGGTGTAAGCACAAGGGAGCTGGCGATCAGAGCACCGCATCTTGAACACACGCTGGGGTTGTCAGGACAACCAGCGTGATGTCAGTAGTTGGCACCGGAGATCGGCGCATGCGCGGGAGTAGGGAGAACACGCCGAAATGGCGATACACCGGGTGGTAATTGATGGGCTTGTTTGTATGTTAATAATGACGTCTATTTAAACATTACATGTCTCTGTGTATATATATGTTTGTCCTGAGGAAGGCTCCATGTTTGGAGCCGAAACGTTGACGATTATGGATTAATAAAATTGGAACTTTTTTGAAAATTCTGGAGTGCTGGCTTTCCTGCAGCTTGATATATATATATATATATATATATATATATATATATATTATGCCCTGAATTACATATAAAACAGTTAAAATTAAACTAAACTTTACCCCAAACTAGGTGCCCTGTACAGAAACAAATCCTGCCTGAGCCCTGTAGTAAGAAAGCAGTTTGTACAACAAATGCTTATGCCGGTCATTGAATAAGGAGATGTAGTGTATGCAGCTGCCCCGCAAACACACCTTCATAAACTTATTACATAGTATAACGCATTCTGGAAATTTGTGCTACAATGTAACTACATGACCCATCATTGGGACATGTTTAAAGAGTTAAACTGGCCGTCATTGGAATCCAAACACACCCTTCCCCTTTCCAACCTGGTGGTTAAGAGCTTTTCTGGGAAGCTACTACCCTACTCGAATTGACTGTTCCCCCAGCAACTCCCTCGTCCTATAACCTCCGATTCGGGACCTGCACCTTACTTACAATACCACAATACAAAAAGAAAGCGGATCGATCCTCATTTTCCTACGGAGCACCACGATTATGGTATAACCTCCCAGACACTGTCAAATCTTCCCCAGTCTGAAGCCCCTTAAAAGATCTCTATTAACATATCTCAATACAGAATGCACCTGTAAAAATGTAACATAGTGACTATATACAGAATGCACCTGTAAAAATGTAACATAGTGACTATATACAGAATGCACCTGTAAACATGTAACATAGTGACTATATACAGAATGCACCTGTAAAAATGTAACATAGTGACTATATACAGAATGCACCTGTAAAAATGTAACATAGTGACTATATACAGAATGCACCTGTAAACATGTAACACAGTAACTATATACAGAATGCACCTGTAAACATGTAACAGTGACTATATACAGAATGTACCTGTAAACAAGTAACACAATAACTATATACAGACTGCACCTGTAAACATGTAACAGTGACTATATACAGAATGCACCTGTAATCATGTAACATAGTGACTATATACAGAATGCACCTGTAAACATGTTACATAGTGACTATATACAGAATGTGTCTGTAAACATGTAACACAGTGACTATATACAGAATGCACCTGTAAACATGTAACATAGTGACTAGATACAGAATGCACCTGTAAACATGTAACATAGTGACTATATACAGAATGCACCTGTAAACATGTAACATACTGACTATATACAGAATGCACCTGTAAACATGTAACACGGTGACTATATACAGAATGCACCTGTAAACATGTAACATACTGACTATATACAGAATGCATCTGTAAACATGTAGCATAGTGACTATATACAGAATGCATCTGTAAACATGTAGCATAGTGACTATATACAGAATGCATCTGTAAACATGTAACATAGTGAACATATTTCCTACATATTTATTTTCTGTTAATCTGTATATTTGTGTTGTTTTTTAATATCTTGCATTTTATTACTTTGCATTTCTGTAACAACTGTAACAATTCAATGTTCTTGAACCCAGGACATACTTGAAAACGAGATAAATCTCAATGTATCCTTCTTGGTAAAATACTTTATAAATAAATAAATAAATAAAACAAACTTACTGCATATTTCATCACTCTCATCAGAACCATCTCCACAATCGTCCTCCCCATCGCACAGCCAGTGCTTTGATATGCATTTGTTTTTGGTGCAGGCGAACTGACTCCAGGAGCAGGACGTGTCTGTGAAAAGAATGAAAACACTTCACCTACTGTATATGCAACGTCTCAGGCACACTGTTAAGAGTAATGTCATTACGTCATTACTATTTGCACTTTACCAAATGTTATTAAACAATATATATATATATATATCCATGCACAATGTGAGATGCACTCCAGGACTCCCAATTTAAAACAAAAACATCTTTATTAAGGAGTTTACATATCAATCCGACGTTTCGGCTCTTCCTGATAGGTTCCTGCAACCTATCTTCATGACTTCACTAAGCTCTGCCATACTCCTGATGACTCCAGCTATGGCGAAATGCGTCGAGTCACTGATGATGCCTTTTTTTCTTTTGCTAAAACACCTCACTCTGAGTCTGCTTTATTGGAGCGCTACCAGTTACTCAGATCTTAATTGTTGGTATATTGTATCTCTGTGCAGTCTCTCACTACCATACTAGACTATCCTGTTGTACTGTTTTTTATATCACGAACATTCTAAGTACCGTGGGTTTTCTTCTATTCATCAGTTATTGTCTGAATGTGAACAAGGTAGTAACAGAGTCTGCCACCTATTTCAAAGTGGTGGGCATTACTTTGGCATCGCCTTTTTAACCCCTCTGGGGGTAGGATGATTTCTGCTTATGCAGGTTGATTTTATACTTAATGTTGTTGGTTTCCCCAATAATCATTTTTACCTTGTTGATTAAATGCTAAGTTTTAATACTTTATCCTTTGGCACTTGTATCCTTTACTACCAATCTGTATATTAAGGGTTACCCCCTACAATCTGGATACTAACAGGGTTATTCAGAGAGCGTGAAAAGCAGGAGAATGACTGGAGAATGAAAAATTCTAGGTCAAAATAGCCGATTTGGAAAGGGAGATGAAAGGGAGAATTTTTCTGGTTTGGCTATTTTGACCTAGAATTTTTCATTCTCCTGTCATTCTCCTGCTTTTCACGCTATCTGAATAACCCTGTATGTGTCCTTCCATCTGTGGGCTTTCTTAAAGCATCTGAACGTAGCCATTACATTACTTATACACAGAATTTCTTGTATGCAATACTGTATGATTTACTCTTACGCTATATAATTCAATTGATAATTCATATTGTGTTCACACCATTTAAATTCACATCGCTCCAGCACTCTATATCCTTTTTGTCAACTATATAATTTAGCCCATAGTGTTTAGGTAACATGATGTTATCCGTATTTATTAGGCGACACAAATTTTTTTTTAATTTCAACTGATCGGTATTATAATTGTGTTTCTTTCTTTTATTATAAACCAGAACAAGCAATATATTCCCACTGCCATCTGCAGAAGACGCTGTAAAAATTTCTCTTGATACATTACTACCATTCTTGTTATATATTGTCTTGGCCTCATAGGACGAGCATCTTTTTCTCAATAGAAGAAGAAGCAACAGTGCTATAAAACAGAAGCTGAAAGGAACACACAACAGTGAGGGTGCACAGACTCCCAGGGCAGCCAACCCGAGAGCAGGTACAGAGCAAAACATGGAAGTCAGGCACACAGTGAGATTTCAACAAACAGGATGAAGTTTAATGAGACTTAGGTGATGTTTCAGTCACTGGGGGCTTGTCAAAGGTTGCTGGAGTGGAATTCCACTGGTGTGTATGACTTCCATATTTCGCTTTGCACATCTTCTATTTTCTCATCTTAGTTTTGAATGTTAGCAGCTCTACGTGCAGTGATTTTTGTTCCTCCTGGCTGATCCTGATAGAATGACACAAACGTGTAACACAATACAAGCATTGTGCCAATATTATACATTTTATTTAGGATTTTTTTTAATGTTTCAAAACAAATAACTGAAAAACAAAAAATACACTAAATACAAAACTGACCTTTCAGCACCCAGCAAAGAGAACAGAGCAATCTGCCGCTGCCTTCACTGTACGTAGACTGAAGGATAAGGAGAACAAAAAGCTCTCTAGTGTCCCTCGTTCAGCCCTAAATAACTCTGTGTGATCACGTACATGTAGTCTCACATGGGTCTTGTTCGGCTCTTCACATGATAAGAGGATACCAGCAGAAGGTACCAGCTAGTGGCTCACTACATTTACAAACTGAGCTGGTAACATGGCAGTTCATTAGTAACAGAGCTGGTCGTAGGGAGCCCCTAATGCTTATCTCCTTCACTACAAAGTGACCCCCCCCCAAAAAAAAAAAAACATTGTCAGAAACCAGTGTTTTTTTTTGGAAAATCTTTTAAATTAATTATACAATAAGAAATATTTCAGAATATTCCCAATGTATTCCTTACTGTAATATCCTATTTGGCAGGCAGATGTGGCCATCTGCTGGCCAAAAGTAGACACTGCAGTTCTTGTCATCGTGCAGTATCAGCTGGGGAAAAGTTAGAGACATTCCCCAGCTGATTTTAAAAAATGATAGCACCTCATGCATCATGTTCTTGCTGAACATTTAGGGGGCACCTTCTGGAATCCGAAGGCAAATAAAATTCACCTACAAGAAACAAATTAAATTTGCAGTGATACAGCATATCTCCAGATCATGTTAACACGATCACGGGCCACTAATGCTGATTGTGTACACCATGGGGTCAGCAAACTTGGCTCCCTGATGTTTTGGGAACTACATTTCCCTTGTAGCTCAGTCAGCCTAAAGGGTGACTGAGCACCATGGGAGATATAATTCCCAAAATATCTAGGAGCCAAGTTTGCTGACTCCTGGAATACACCGTCATTGTTGGTAAAGGGTTAATGGGTTACATTGTGTGGGGATTTTTGCATTTGTGTCCTCCTATTACTAGTTAGGATATATTAGGCAGGCCAACATTTATGACTCTCTGATCCCTTGTCTTGTAGATAAAAGAATATTCGTTCATTAATCCGCACATTTTAGAAATGAAATTCTAGCAAAAATAAATAAATAATACTCACAAAATTAGTAAACTGATTAGGAATCATTTTACAATCCAAAGAATCAAAAATTTAAAATATAAAAACACATACATTTCATTTTAGAGGCTATACAGTAGATATATATGTATTTGCATTGGTTTTGTGTTATTTTCCGTATCGGCTTACCACAATGCCATTCGTCCGTTCCATCTTCACAGTCTTTTTGCCCATCACAAACCCAACTATTTAAAATGCATTTCCCATTGCGGCATCCGAAATAGTTCTCTTCACATTGGTGCTTGTTTTGTGCTAAATTATGGAATAAAAAGATAAATAAATAACTCCAAATAACACCAGCCGCCTTAAACCACATGTAGCAATCACTCCCAGTTTGCCTTTATAGCTTGGCCTTCCAATAAAATCATTTGCAAATCAACTCCCTTATAATAACAGTATCTCTTGAGTTTTATTATTTATATTTTACTTATTCAGATGCATTTAATAGATTTAATTGTCTGTTATTACACTGCGTGCAGTCTTCAATTAAACAATTTATTTGTTGAAGGCTACATCTAATGTTACTATTCCAAGTACTTAAATGAGCTAAAGGGCACCTGGTTATAAAAGCCTGGAATTGATTTATGGAAAAGCCATTCACTGCGAGGCTTAAAGTGAGCATCGTGTCATATTTGTAATTCATATTAGTTTATACGATGTATTAAAAAAATGAAATAATCAATTAAAACCAACTAGATTAAAGAGGCCTATGTGTTTTTCTAACACCTCTGGCTGCGTGCCTCAGATATTGTTGTAAGAGCATGACCTCAGAGCCCTCCCTGTATTCTGCCCCCTTCCTGGCTGTTTTAATACAGCAGTAAAGTTTGTTAAGATTTTTGTTACACTGAAGGTGGGGGTTGCTCCTTGTAACGTCTTTACAGGTTAGTAGGAGGGAGGACTTGTTGAGAATCTTGCGTGTACTCTGGAAACACGCTAGCCTTTTATTAAAAAGGTGTGGAAATGGGACTTTATATCCTTATTTCTGTTCTGTTACACATTGAATTGAAATGCTAAATTGTGAATGCAAGATTTTGGTAATGTAAGGGTTAAGGGGTTTGCCTAAATTAGTCTGCCTTTGGATTTTCAGTGTACTGAGTCGGAAACGGGTCACATTATTCGCTTTCTCTTAGGCCCCGTTCACACCTGGGCGTCTTACAGCACGTTCCTGTGCGCTGTAAAAAGCCTAAACACGGAAATCCCATGATTTCCTATGGGGTTCGTTCACACCTGGGCGTTTTACAGAGTGTAGGAACGCGCTTTAAAACCTCCTACGCCCAGAGAAGTACAGGAGCTTCTTTGGGACGTATCGCAGCGTGTTCGCAGCCTATAGAACGCGCTGCAATGCGCGTTCACACATTGTTCACGTTTGCACCCTATGCGCGTCAACAAATGCGCGTATTACACCCTTTAAAAAACGTGCGTATTACACGCGTCAATTAACGAGCAGGTGTGAACCCAGCCTTATATATTTTAGGAAAAATAAATAAAAAAGAACTCCAGAATCCACAATGTAATTCAATGGATTTAATCCAACACCAATGGATTAAATCCATTGAATTACATTGTGGATTCTGGAGTTCTTTTTATTTATTTTTGCTGTTTGGGGCTGTGGAGCAAGAGACCCTCACTCCATCGATCCACGTTGGGGCTGCATTCGAGTGTACATTTCTTTATATATTTTAGGCATTGACCCTACTGATGTTTGCAAAATGGAATCAATAAGTTGCAACATTTTATCAACATTCTATTGATATATGTTTTCTCTTGGAATGTTACAAAGGGAAACGAGAATGAAAAAAATGGCATTCTAACATTTCCGCAAAGGCTACATCTTCTTCTCTAGATGTTGCTCCTTTAGGTCTCCTTTCAAATTGGTGTATGTATATATATATCTACACACACACACACATACAGGTTATTTTACAGTTTAAGTATCCTGTATCCGAAATTCCAAAATATTTGAGCCCAGACATAACACCAAAAGCAGAAAGTCTCATGTAGTGTGGTCAAAATTAGCAATGTATTGTATAACCCAATATCGCCAGGCGGGTTGTGCCTGGTTGAACAGGGGTCAGCAATCTTAACCTGCCAGATGTTTTGGAACTACATCTCCCTTGATTCTTGGCCAATCATTATGAGGGTTATTCAGAAAGCACCGAAATTGAAGTGAAATTTTGGTGCTTTTCCGTTCAGCACTCTTTGGTGCTCTTCGACGATTCCTGTTTGTCCACCCTGCAGTGAATTCACTAATCACCGCAGGGTCCGTAAAGTGCGCCGAACGTGGAGGCTCCAAAGACTGCTGCCGATCACGCTGCTGACTGCCGCCGATCAGCTCGCTGAATGACGATCAGCCAGCCGTACACCGAAAAATATTGCCGAGGAGCTCCATACTGACTGCTGGACGCTGCCAAAATGCCACAAAATTGCACCCAATTGGGGAAATTCACCACTCGGTGACAAATTTGGCGCTCTTTGAATAACCCTTTATGATCCCAGAGTATAAAGGGAAATGTAGTTCCAAATCATCTGCAGAGCTAAGGTTGATGACCCCTGGTTTAAGATGTATTTAACCGAGCAGACCTCAAATTAAATAAGATGGAAAAAAACATGCGACCTGAACTCCGGGATCTGTAAAGCGAGACATGAAAATACGGATATCAAAACAGTTCAGATTCTATCACATTCCACAGGCTCAGTGAATACAATGCGTACGTGAAATAATAAGGGATTTAATAAGGACTCGCCATAATTATGTATCGCGGATTTCTGTAAAGTGTTGTAAAATTAACACTCAGTTTCCATATACCCCCTTCGTGCTGCCACAATAAACACGACCCCGGCGCGTTTGTTTAAATGGATACAGTCAACATAATCTGGTTTTAAGCAAAAACGTGTTGAAAGTTCCGAGATATTTTAAGCATATTAATTCAACCAAATCCCTGAAGAATAAAAGCAAATAGTCAGGAAGCAGGTAAAGCGATTAGGATGGCGTTAGTGTCTGTGTCTGGAATGATGTTTGCTCTGGAGAAAGTCTGTCGATGCCCTTGCTCTCTAAACGCAGCCGTACAGTATCAGAGAGAGAACGCCAAGGCCAACTGGCTCCATCCGCGCGGCCACATTCAGAAATTACCTGGGCATTTTAATTCATCTGTATAGTCCCCGCAGTCATTCGCGCCGTCACATATCCATTCTGGCAAAATGCATAGGGAAGTGGAATTGCATCTTATAAATCCAGCACTTTTGACGCCAAGTTTGTAGTAATGAGCACAATCAGTGTTGTCTGGAGGGTAATTGAAACATGGAGTGTTATATCACAAACGATCATTAAGTCCGGCTCTAAAGAAACACTGGATGGGAACGTATTTTAAAGTGGTTTAAACTGCATTAAGTGGACAAATGGTAAACGGAAACCTAATTTCGAAATGAAGATTTAAGACAGCTATGCTCGTCATATATCATAGTAAGGAAGGAATCATTAAGCTTCGAAACCATCTGTGATCACGTAAAGCGGTAAAGCAGACGTGCTGTTAAGTCTAGGTCTTCGCGGGGAGGTGCGAGCACTTGTTGTCGTTATACTGTACTACCTGCAGACTTTATTTCCTTTAGGAAATTAACTCTTTGTGCCATTTCTTCTCTGTACCCAAAAAGGTAAATAGAGGACTGATATGTGGATAGATGGATGCATACACGGACGGACAGACAGACAGGTATACTTGGAATGATAAGGTGCTGATCTTTCCTTCTTAATACTTGTCTATTTATCACAGTGACACATTATTGCTTAGTTTGTTGTTTTGTTTTTTGTGGCACAAGTTTTCCATTTAGAATTCACTCCTTGCATTTAATACCAATATTATTTAAGTAGTAGAACATTTACTGCACTTCCTCTACTGTAATGTAACCTGTAAAGCGCTGAGTACACTTCTTACTGCTATATAAATACACATACACTGTATAACTACTGCACTTACTGCACCTCCCTCTACTGTAATGTAACCTGTAAAGCGCTGAGAACACCTCTTACTGCTATATAAATACACATACACTGTATAACTACTGCACTTACTGCACCTCCCTCTACTGTATTGTAACCTGTAAAGCACTGAGTACACCTGTTACTGCTATATAAATATACATACACTGTATAACTACTGCACTTACTGCACCTCCCTCTACTGTAATGTAACCTGTAAAGCGCTGAGAACACCTCTTACTGCTATATAAATACACATACACTGTATAACTACTGCACTTACTGCACCTCCCTCTACTGTATTGTAACCTGTAAAGCACTGAGTACACCTGTTACTGCTATATAAATATACATACACTGTATAACTACTGCACTTACTGCACCTCCCTCTACTGTATTGTAACCTGTAAAGCACTGAGTACACCTGTTAATGCTATATAAATATACGTACACTGTATAACTACTGCACTTACTGCACCTCCCTCTACTGTATTGTAACCTGTAAAGCACTGAGTACACCTGTTAATGCTATATAAATATACGTACACTGTATAACTACTGCACTTACTGCACCTCCCTCTACTGTATTGTAACCTGTAAATCGCTGAGAACATCCGCTACTGCTATATAAATATACATACACTGTATAACTACTGCACCTCCCTCTACTGTAATGTAACCTATAAAGTGCAGAGTACACCTGTTACTGCTATATGAATATACATACACTGTATAACTACTGCACTTACTGCACCTCCCTCTACTGTAATGTAACATGTAAAGTGCTGAGTACACCTGTTACTGCTATATAAATATACATACACTGTATAACTACTGCATTTACTGCACCTACCTCTACTGTAATGCAACCTGTAAATCGTTGAGTACACATGTTACTGCTATATGAATATACATACACTGTATAACTACTGCACCTCCCTCTACTGTAATGTAACCTATAAAGTGCAGAGTACACATGTTACTGCTATATAAATATACATACACTGTATAACTACTGCACTTACTGCACCTCCCTCTACTGTAATGTAACCTGTAAAGTGCTGAGTACACCTGTTACTGCTATATGAATATACACTGTATAACTACTGCACTTACTGCACCTCCCGGCCTCTACTGTAATGTAACCTGTAAAGTGCTGAGTACACCTTTTACTGCTATATGAATATACACTGTATAACTACTGCACTTACTGCACCTCCCGGCCTCTACTGTAATGTAACCTGTAAAGTGCTGAGTACACCTTTTACTGCTTTATGAATATACACTGTATAACTACTGCACTTACTGCACCTCCCTCTACTGTAATGTAACCTGTAAAGTGTTGTAAACAAAAACAAAATACTTTAGTGACTTGATGAAAATGTAACCGATGTGCGGCTAAATTGCAATGCTGATGCTACCGTTAGCGTTCGGATGTCTAAGTGTTAACGCTAGGCTAAGTGACTTAACTTGTACCCCCTCCACCAGATTACCTTCCTAACGCTAAACCTGTTTGTAATTCGTTACCTCATCGGTGATTGCGCTCTCTTGCACGAGTTTACTGTACTTTGTGCATCCTATACTTAACACGGGGATGCACAATCAGTAATTAGGATTAAGTAAAGGTATTACAAAGTGATAGCGCTAGTTACCGCAGGGACAGGCTAAACAAACTATTAAAAGTTGGTGCTAACGGATTCCACTTTTGCAGAATCATTACCACCAGCTTAAACCCCCCCCCCAATAAATGCAATACTCACCTCTTATCTCGTGGCGAGAACGGTGGCCCGATCTGCTGCTTCTCCTGGACCGGGAGCAGAGTGAGACTGGAGTCAAGTAGTTCCCAGTCTCCCTCTGCGATCACTCTGCGGCGCTGCGCAATCTTGTGAAAGCGAGAACACGCAGGGCTTACGGCCCGGCAGTGCAACCCTCCATGGAGTTCAATGGATGGTCTTACTCCAAGAGGTAGTGCTTCGTTGCGGGGCGAGGTGCAGAGGTATCGCCTGCCCCGGAATCTAACGCTAAAACGGGGTCCTTGCGGGGAAACCCGCAGGTACAAGTTTTCCCGTTGGCACCCCATTTTAGCGTTAACATTGTAGCATGCCATTTAATGTTTAGAAAAATAAAAGCTGATAGTTTCAGTGAACGTTTTGGCACTGAAGAGGTTAAACAAGTCATGATAACACCTATCATACAGTTATCTCTGTGTAGCGAATACATGATGGCTCACTTTGCAAGTTTTCCCACTTCTCAGAAAGTAGTAATGAACCTATAAACATTTCCACATGCGTGTGTATTTAAAATATGCATTAAAAAACGCAGCCGCTCCGGGGGAGAAGACGCCACGCAGTCATCAAACGTCCGCGCTGATATGTCAGGACAACCTGTATGGACAGATTTACAAGTGAATTTCTTACTGCAGTTCTTTTCATCTGAAGCATCCGGGCAATCAATCATCTGGTTGCACTGTGCCGCTTTTGTTATGCAGGTCCCATCTGTGCAGCGGAATTCAGTGGACGCGCACGTCGGAGCTGTGGAAATGTTTGCAGAGGTAGAATTTCACTATATATTAACACCTGTAAAATGTCATTTGGAATGTATGTCTAATGGAAAATTGTGTCATATGTCAAGCCATTATCCGATTGTTTATCCGCAGACGTGTCTGGATAGAAACGCGTGCGGTATAACGCCTTCCATAATTTATTAAGAGGCCGTGCCTTTAAAAATATTGAGACTGTATTGGGAAAAAATGGGTATTATTATTATTTTATGGTGAATTTTGAGAAACTGTCAGCAGCTTTGAGTTTGTATAACCTTATATACTGTGTAAGAATGATATGCTGGCACTCATGCGAAGGCATGGCGAGATGAATAAATCCGGGCCTGGATGCTCAAGTCCAAGATAAGTGAACAATGACAAAATAGGGAAACTCTAACAGCACGACAAATCCACGTGCCTTAATGCAAATAAACTTTACATTGCACAATCTGCATTTCAACAATTTGAACCTTTGCCAAAGTGGCTTGAAGGCTTTCAGGGAGAGAGGGTTGTTCAGGCTTCAAGCACCATGCTCACTTAAATTAGGTGGTAATGGAGGCTAAATTATTCCTTGTTTTGTATTGTAGATATTCTTTAAAAATAAGTCAACATTTTTAATTTTAATAGATAGAGCGAATAACATAGATAGAAAGGAAAGGAAAGAAGGAAATAAGGGAAGGAAGGAAAGAAGGGAAGGAAAGAAGGGAAGGGAAGGAAGGAAAGAAGGGAAGGAAAGAAGGGAAGGAAGGAAAGAAGGGAAGGAAGGAAAGAAGGAAAGGAAGGAAAGAAGGGAAGGAAGGAAAGAAGGGAAGGAAGGAAAGAAGGGAAGGAAAGAAGGGAAGGAAAGAAGGGAAGGAAGGAAGGTACAAAGGTACAAAGGTACAAAGGTAGAAAGAAAGGTACAAAGGTAGAAAGAAAGGTACAAAGGTAGAAAGAAAGGTACAAAGGTACAAAGAAAGAAAGGTACAAAGGTACAAAGAAAGAAAGGTACAAAGGTACAAAGAAAGAAAGGTACAGTGGCAAGAAAAAGTATGTGAACCCTTTGGGATTACGTGGAGTTTTGCATGAATTGGTCATAAAATGTGCTCTGATCTTCATCTAAGTCACAACAATTTGAAAAACACAGTCTGCTTAAAATAATACAACACAAACATTATATGTTTTAATTTTTTTATTGAACAGAACATGTAAACATTCACAGTGCAGGGTGGAAAAATTGAACCTTTGGACTTAATAACTGGTTGACCCTCCTTTGGCAGCAATAACCTCAACCAAACATTTCCTGTAGTTGCAGATCAGACCTGCACAACGATCTGGAGTAATTTTGGACCACTCCTCTTCATAAAACTGTTTCAGAGTAGCAATATTCTTGAGATGTCTGGTGTGAATCGCTCTCTTAAGGTCATGCCACAGCATTTCAATCGGGTTGAGGTCAGGACTCTGACTGGGCCACTCCAGAAGGCGTATTTTGTTTTGTTGAAGCCATTCTTTTGTTGAATTACTTGTATGCTTTGGGTCATTGTCCTGTTACATCACCCATCCTCTGCGGAGCTTCAGTTGGCGGACAGATGGTCTTACGTTTTCCTGCAAAATGTCTTGATAAACTCTGGAATTCATTTTTCCATCAATGACAACAATCGTCCAGGCCATGAGGCAGCAAAGCAGCCCCAAACCATGATGCTCCCTCCGCCATGTTTTACAGTGGGGATGTGGTTTTGATGTTGGTGTGCTGTGCCTCTTTTTTCTCCACACATAGTGTTGTGTGTTTTTTCCAAACATCTCAATTTTGGTTTCATCTGTCCACAGAATATTTTGCCAGTAGTGCTGTGGAACATCCAGGTGCTCTTTTGCAAGCTTCAAACATGCTGCAATATTCTTTTTGGACAGCAATGGCTTCCTCCGTGGTGTCCTCCCATGTACTCCATTCTTGTTTAATGTTTTCCTTATTGTAGATGTGTCAACAAGAATGTTAGCATGTGCCAGAGATTTCTATATGTCTTTAGCTGACACTCTAGGATTCTTCTTTACCTCATTAAGCATTCTGCGCTGCGCTCTTGCAGTCATCTATACAGTACGACCATGCCTAGGAAGAGTAGCAACAGTGCTGAACTTTCTTCATTTGTAGACAGTCTGTCTTACCGCGGACACATGAACATCAAGGCTTTTGGAGATACTTTTGTAACCCTTTCCAGCTTCATGCAAGTCAACAATTCTTGATCGTAGGTCTTCTGAGAGCTCTTTACTGCGAGGCATGGTTCACATCAGGCAGTGCTTCTTGAAACCAGTAAACCCAAAACTGGTGTGTGTTTTTAAAGGGCAGGACAGCTTTCAGCAACACATCCAATAATATCACACTGATTGGACTCAAGGTGGGCTCACTCCTGGCTCCAATTAGCTCTTGGAGAAGTAAATTAGGCTAGGGGCTCACACTTTTTCCACCCTGCACTGTGAATGTTTACATGTTATGTTCAATAAACACATGAAAACATATAATGTTTGTGTTGTATTATTTTAAGCAGACTGTGTTTTTCAAATTGTTGTGACTTAGATGAAGATCAGAGCATTTTATGACCAATTCATGCAAAACTCCACGTAATCCCAAAGGGTTCACATACTTTTTCTTGCCACTGTAGATAGATAGATAGATAGATAGATAGATAGATAGATAGAAAGATAAGGATAGATATAAAAGGATAGATAGATATATTTTATATTCTTGTTGTCCGTATTAAATTGTCGAAGTGAATAGATGGAGAACATTTTGTAATTAACTTATAAATGTCTCCGTTAAGACTGAAGTTGAGTACTTCTCTCTAATGAACAATTAATTTTTATAAAATATGAAATAAAAGAATAGAGAGTTTCTGCCTTAATAATAAAACCATAATATTGGATACATTTGTTAATTAGTGAGTATAATTGAAGGACCTTTTAAAATAAGTTAATTCCCCTCGTTTCCGGTTATTATAGCTATATAAAATGGCACAGTGACGAGAAAATACTAGTGAGGTGTAACGCTTGTCTTCCGAGGAACACACGTGCTATAAAATAGTCACGAAAATGGGTGAGAATGATAATCAGGGTTATTCAGAGAGAGGTGAAAAGCAGGAGAATGACTGGAGAATGGAAAATTCTAGGTCAAAATAGCCTATTTGGAAAGTGAGATAAATGGGAGAATTTTTCTGGTTTGGCTATTTTGAGCTAGAATTTTCCATTCTCCAGTCATTCTCCTTATTTTCACCGCTCTCTGAATAACCCTGTATATTTCCAGTTTTGGATAGATCATTATGCCGACATCCAGGATGACTATGAAGGTGGAAGCGACGACAAACTGAATTAAAGCATTTTGACAATCTTGTTAAACAGTCCAGCATTTTCAATTCACGACTTCCGTAAAAGTTTTGAATTTCCTCTGAAAAGATTTGCATAATTTAACAGGTTCCTCCGTACACATTTTTTTCCTCGAATGCACTTTTTTTCCCCAAGACAAAACCACAACGCGCCTCTGCTGGAATGCGGTTTAAAATGTATAAAAGCAAATGTGCTAATTGAAAATTTCATGGTGCGCATTCCTCACCATTTCTATAATAAATTACGTTTCAATCTGTTTGTCTTGTTTACAGAATTAAGGTTTGCCAAAACACATGAATACGCAATCTGGTGTATTTCATCTTAACAAAGACAGCTGGCTGGTGAAGTAAGTGGCTTTTTTTGGAGCAGATGTCCATATCCTCACTCAATTAACTTAGGACCCAGAATAGCAGTTTTCAGAGGAAACCAAACAATGTAACATCATACAAGTAATTGTAACAAATAATAACACTGTCTGGAGATTTTATACAATTGTTGCATAATAAAAAAAAAAGATTGGCTCCAGGAAGATATATTCAAGTATTCATGCAAGGAATATTTTCTTTTGTGTTACATTTGATAAAGCGCACCGGTCTGCAGGTTAACGTGATCCTGGCTATTCTTAAGCCTCCCTTTCGTTTGATTGAATTTGGGTTTAGTGGAGATATGTATACAATAACAACATGACTGCCACTTTGTGCACTCTACTCATTCTGATCACTTTACATGGATAAAGTGGTCAGGATGTGAGGACTGACACCCACTCCCAGCTGCCCTCAGTCTGGTGAAAACGTTGGGCGAAGAGGAGGTGTTTCCTCTCCCCACTCAGCGTCACCAGCAGCCGGGATTTTTGAATTTCCCGGCTGCCGGCTACCAGATCGGCCAGCAGTGACATCGGCATGCAGAAAGAGAGGCGTCATCACTAGTGATGGACCGAACACCCCGTGTTCGGTTCGCATTCAAACTCGAACACCAGAAAAAGTTTGACCGCGTACTCGAAAAAAATGCGAACACAATGCAAGTCAATGGGGCCCGAATGTTCGAAAATTAAGGTCACTTCCAAGAGGGCATATATGCAAGATATTGGCCATAAAAAGGTGTATGGGGGTCCGGGTACTGCCTTAGGGGACAGGAAGCAATGAAAAAAAGTAAAAATAAAAAACGTTTTTAACCCTTTGCGCCATTTCACCGCTGTGCGCTGAGCTAATTTTTACTGCTTTTGCTCATGTTTAAATGTGATTTGAAGCCATGGGAAATGTTTGATCACCAACGAGTGGGAAATGTTTGACCAACAATGAGTGGGAAAAGTTTAACAAACAATGAGTGGGAAATATTCTCGTTTTAATTCAATATCTAATAAACCGTTTATTATTTTATTCTGCAGTAAAGTGTCTCTTTATTTTTAGATTTTTTAGGATCTTTTAAGCAGTTTTTGATTTTTTTTCGAACTTTCAGCGAATGTCCTGAAAAGTTTGAAGTTCGCGAATTTTCGAACAGCCGATGTGCGAATCGAACATCAAACCGATTCGAACTGGCAGCCCATCCCTAGTCATCACCCTCTCAGAGACCGATCACTGTTTATTTTTTTATTTTTTTAATGTATTGTCACAAGTTGCACTTTTGTTATTGTTTTGTTTTCACTATTATTATTTTTGGTCACTCAAGAGGTTTGCCTTGTCGTGGTGAGTGAGTTTATACTTATAATGTCCTATGCAAGTAAATTTAAGGGGTTATTCACTAACCTCCGAATTGGCCCTGAATTGCACCAAATGGTGAATTTCACGGTTCAGTGCAATTTCTGGTCAATACGGCTATTCACTAACCTGCCAATTCACAAAATACAGGCAAATTGATAGCGTAATACGATGCAGTTTGTCGCAATTCGCCGGCACTGAAATTTTCCCTTAGAAGACTATCATGTCTTCTATTCACAGAGCGCTTAATTGCACCAAAATTGGAGCAAAATGCACTGATTTTCAGAGTTTCAATTCAACAGGTTTAAACAGGCAAATCCCATAGGTTTCAAGTTAAAAAAGTAATATCTTTTTTAATAATCTTTTTTAATTAATTAAATTAATTTAAATTTTTGCATTTTTTAAACTAACTTTTTTGTATTTTATAAAATACTTTTTTTATTTTATAACAGACCTTTTTATTATTTTGTTAAAGGTTTTTTTTATTATTTAGACACATTTTTACTACATTTTAACTGATTGAAATTCCGATTAGAAGAAAAGGAGATTCATTTTTTCTCAGTCTGGTGGAATTCACTGAAGCTATTTTTGCGCAATTCAGTGTTTATCGGCGCAATTCGGCAGTTTTTCCTCGACGTCTGATAACTGCTTCCGGGACTCCAATTTCGGCAGTGATCATTTGCTAAGTGGTGAATTCACTGTATTTTCGGCAAGATGGAATCGCTGAAGTGACACAAAATGGTTCGAAATGCGAAGTACCGGCATGGCACGCAATTTCAGTGCTTTTTGAATAGACCCTACAGTGTGTTTAAGATGTGGTAGCAGACCCCTTCTCTGCTCCCTCCCAATTTGTTTCACACAGCAATACGTTTTGCAGAAATTATTTACACTGAGGAGGAGGTTTATATTCGGAGAACGCCGGTTAGAAGATACGGGCAATATCTTCAACATTGGTTTTATAATTTTTTAACTATTTACTTTATTTAATAACATTGTTATTATTATTTGTTATTCGATACTATAGGGGTTATTCATTAACCATCATTCTTCCTTTGAAGAACGGTAAATTTGGTGAACTTTGGAAAGTGGATCAACTATGGGGCATTTGTCCATTTTTACTCATCACTTATTATCACACTTACTATGTGTGACAAAAATGCTATATCTACTTTATCCAATATTTCAGATCATATTTTGTGCAGAAAGATATGCGAGAACACGTTAAAGGGACACTACCACTAACATAAGCTGTGACTAGATTACAAGTGTGTTACAATCAAAACACATTATAAAACATATTATAAAACATATGATGCAGCTTTTTTTTCTTTGTCTGAATTAATTGCATATAAAAAGGAAAATAAAACTTAAATTTTTATCTCCTGTTTCCATTTTGTCGATTTTTCCCATGATGCAACATTTACAAAAATCTTAGTTCAAGTCTCGCTCTGCAACTGTGGGATAGATAATATAAACATTGAAGAGGCAATGGGGTGGTGGAGAGAATATTTGGACAAGGCTGCATGCGGGTCTATTGTGTTGTTTGTGCTACCCAAGATAAGAGATGGCAGTTGAATGAAATCTGATAGTGGACTTTCAAAACTGGGAACTACCCCCGTAGCAGTGTCACTTACATCACCTCCAACATACAAGCGATTCAATGAATTGGGGTTTCTGGGACTCTAACCTACAGTATCCATTCTATTCCTAAAGCCCCACAGTGAGGCCGGTGATGGCACTGTGTGTGTGTGGTGGGAGAGGGGGGATTTATAGCGCAAAATATCACACAATGGATGCACACAGTGAAACGTATAGATTCAAATATGTTCTTAACTAGACATACAAGACAAAAACAGAACACATGAAAGATATCAGCAACCTCAAATAAACACAATAAGGACATTTCATTTTTTGGTGGTACTGGCCCTTTAAAATTCAATATTTTTGGGATGTGAATTTATGTTTGACCTTTATGTTATCTTTTTGCCAGGCCAGTTGAAAAAGCCAATCCATGTTTAATATTTTACGCGGCGCTCTGTATGCACGGCAGATATGTTTGTTTGGAAAAGTCTTGAGACGTATTATCACACTCGCGGTACCTGTTACATTTATTCTCCGTTTCTTTTCAGCACAACAGATCTTGTACACATCCTCATTTTCCAAACAATTACGTTCCAGAACACAGTCATTTGTCTGAGCAAACAGTTTAAATTTTTGCAGCAATAATCAGTGCTTACTTTTGCAGTCCAGTTCATCTGTGTTGTCACCACAATCATCTTCATCATTACATACTTTATTGTTTGAAACGCAACGCAGATTACCGCAAAGCTTGAAACCTCGCCGGCAGATTCTATTTTCTAGCAAAATACAAAAAAAAAGGACAAAAAAGCGAACATTTTGAGCCTTTCTAAAAGATAACAAAAATTTAAAAACAGACAATCCAAGTTAATCGATTATATACTTTAAGATAATGTCGTATTTCTAAATTCTAATTGAATGACATATAATAATAATTGAGCAATTCTGAAGAAAACAAAACAAATCATCGGAAATTGTCATTCCAAACCTCATTAATGGACCACATAATGCGACCAGGCATCCCCAGGCCCCCATATTTTAAAAGTGATATTGATGGAAAGGTTTTGGCATTGGGTCCACTCAATGGGTAAATAAAACATTCAAACGTTTGACCTTTTCACAGGTGTATGAGCAGGAATATGATAAGGAAACGAACAACAGTTTAGTCCATTCATTCTAGCTTTTTCGCAGGAGACAAGTGGCAGATGCTGCATAAGATTGCATAAAAAAGTTTTTCTGTGTTCATTGTGTTTTCAGAGTTTCTCTTATCTACCTAAGGATCGGCACTGATCGCGGTGCCTAATAAAGTGATAAAATATGGGTCGGAGTGCACACTGACAACTATGGAGACATACAGGGTTATTCAAAGAGAATCGAAAAGTCACCGCACGTTTAGTGACTTTTCGTTCTCTTCAATTCGGTATGATTTGGCGATCCCATTTCGGCGACCCTGCGGTGTATTCAGCAAGCACCACAGGGTCGTCGTAGTGAGGGAAAAGCTGCCGAAAAGCTGCCGAACACTAACCGCAAAACCCAGGTGAATGTACACCGAAACCCGCAAAAACATCTGGATTAACCCTGCCGAAGACGATGGAGAAACCCGAGCAGGAGCCGATCAGAGCGCAGAGAAGCCGCCGGAAAAACCCGACGCCGGAGACGAATGGAGTGACAAAAAAAACCTGTACGCTTGAATGTTTGAAAATGAAACGCTATTTGCAAACAAACTACGGAGTGAAAATGTCTGAAATGTTCATATAAGATCCAATGAATGATAATAAAAAGGGCTGTTACAGAAAAAAGAAAACACGATTTAAAAAAAAACGGAAAAAAAAAATGTTTGCAAAAAAATCCCCAAAAATGCCTAAAAGATCCTAAAAAAATCTAAAAATAAAGAGACTTTTTACTGCAGAATATTATAATAAACGGTTTATTAGATATTGAATTAAAACGGGAATATTTTTAACATTGAAGCCTATGAGATTCGCCTGAATAAACCTGCCAAATTAAACCACTGAATGGCAGGGCAATTCGGCAACTTTTCACTGCTGGTTTTTGTTCTCTGAATAGACGAAGCATTGCTTCTCTATGGGGTTTTCACTGCCCTCGAACAGGCACCGAACAGGCACCGTATGTGCAGGCAATTCGCCAGGATTTGGCGAATTGCCTGCTCTCTGGATAGCCGAATGGCCAGGAAAGGTAACCGTACACTGAATTTCAGCATTCGGTTACCTTTCGCCAGCAATTCGGAGCTCATTGAATAACCCTGATAAGTGAACGATGGCTTCAGTAATTTACCAAAGGGTCTATTCCCAAGCATTGTAATTGCATGCAATTTCGGTACTTTGAGTCTTGGCCCTTTTTGACTCACTTCAGAGATTCCATTTAGCTGAAAATTAAGTGAATCCACTACTCAACGAATGGTCACCATATTTTGCAGAAATTGGAGTCGCCGAAGCAGTCATCAGACGTCAGTGAATACCACCGAATTGCACCAATAACCTCCGAATTGCGTTGGATTTACATCGGCGAATTCCACCGAAGAACAACTCTTATTCTTCTACTAGGAGTATAAAATCAGTATACAAGTAGTAAAAATGTGTCCAAATAATAAAAAAATCCTGTAAAAATAATAAAAAAATGTCTGTTTTGAAATAGAAAACCGAGAACGTGTTCTAATAAATACAAAATGGTTCTAAAAAATATAAAGGGATTTTGCTGAAAAATAGTAAATGGTCTTTAAAAAAAATAATTAAAGATATTAAGGTTCTACATTGAAACCTATGGGATTCACTGGATTAAACCTGTCTAACTGAACCACCGGAAAACAGGGCATTTCGTCAGAATTTTGGTGCAGTTCGCATTAAATGTATAGGGGCAATTTTGTTGCCACTGAATTGCGGCGAACTGAGTCGAATTGCACCGTATTTTGATGTCAATTCACCAGTATTTTGTGAATTAACAACTTCCTGAACAGACGAATTGAGTAGAAATTAGACCGAATGGTGAAATTCAGGGCCAATTTGGATGTTAGTGAAAAACTTCTTAACTGACTCAAGCAGCTATTCCATGGAAAAGATGATACGGGCATCAAACAGACAACGTTTCAACTCTCAAACGAGTCTTTTTCATGTCTAACGTAACAACCCCTCTGCCACATTTTTATACAAGCATAAACCAATCACAAAAGCAGCAGAATAATGATGCCCCATAAAGATTTTTTTTGTATGTTTTTTGAGAACGTATTCTACCAGGAAGGATACATTGAGATTTCTCTCGTTTTCAATTTTGTCCTGGGTGGTGAGTAGGGATGAGCCGAACACCCCTGTGTTCGGTTCACAGCCAAACGGCTGAAATGTTCGAATACGAACTCGAACAGAATGTAAACATATGGGGGCCGAACACGCAAAATGTGTTTGCAGTTCTCCTAAATGTACTGGCGGCTGCCAGTACATTTAGGAGACCTGTGGTTGCGGCCGCCAGCCCCCGTAACTCACCTATCCTGCAGCTGTCCCGGCCTCCTGTTCCCCGGTCCGTCAGCTCCTCCGGTCCGTCTGGCCGCGGCGCCTCTCTGCACCACATCTTCATGCAGAATGATCTGATTGGGCAAAGTCCTGCGCCTGACCTGGACTTTGCCCAATCAGGGCTCTAATTCAATATTGAGCCCTGATTGGGCAAAGTCCAGGTCAGGTGCAGGACTTTGCCCAATCAGAGCCCAGCATGAAGATGAGCTTTAACCAAGCTCTGATTGGTTAAAATCTTGCACCGACTTTAACCAATCAGAGCTTGGTTAAAGCTCTGCCCCATGCCTCATCTTCATGCTGAGCTCTGATTGGGCAAAGTCCAGGTCAGGCGCAGGACTTTGCCCAATCAGATCATTCTGCATGAAGACGTGGGGCAGAGAGGAGCTGCGGCCAGACGGATCGGAGGAGCTGACGGACTGGGGAACAGGAGGCCAGGACAGCTGTAGGACAGGTGAGATACGGGTGCTGGGGGCCGCAGCCACAGGTCTCCTAAATATACCGGCAGCCGCCGGTACATTTAGGAGACCTGTGGACGCATATTTTATTATGGAATGTCCGCGGTTGAACAAACCGCAAACATCCTATAATGTTTGGCGTTTGCCGAACACTCGGATAGCCAATGTTCGATTCGAACTCATGTTCGAATCGATCCGAACGCTCATCCCTAGTGGTGAGTATGTACCATTAGGTGTCTTGCCCAAGGATACTTACTGGAGTTAATTGATCAATTACCTTGTCAGCCATGCAGGACATCAAAGTAAATATACTCAAGAGAAATGAATAAATTCAGACCAAACAAAATAAATAATAATGATAAATAAGATAATAGGAAACAATCATGTCTCTTATTTATCATTTTATTTTTAAGGTATATACATAATAAAGTTTATAATTGTAGAAGACATTTACACATCCCAGCAATTCATAGGACTGCTTCACAGAGCTCATGTGCTACATTCCCCATTTGCAGCAAGGAACTCTGGGTAGGACATGCAAATTAAGTCCCCAACTTCTCACTTTTTTGCATCGTGTTTTTTAACACAGAACTCTCTTTGCCAGTGCAATGCCATACTAGATGGCTTTGTTTTTTGCCAAGTTCAGGTTATGCAACGAGTCACAGCCACTCCTGTTTTGGGCTTATAATGTCCTCATCGGAAGATCGACAGTAACTGGTTGCTGTTTGATGCTTTACCCCAGGCCAAATCAATATAACAGGCCACTCCATCCAAACCTCAGAATTAAAATCTTCAAAGGACATTTTAAAGACCACTGTGAACTCAAAACATATGAAATGAAAATGATCACATAATTCAACACTATAAAACAAGGACTTAATGTAGATTCTGTTTTTTTAACCCATTATAATAACGTCACATAATATTCATAAATCTGGTCGGGGTTTGGTTTTCTTTTTCCTGTTTTTTTTTTCTTCTTCTTCTGTGCCTTCTTCATACTCACTGTTTTTTTGGGGGGTTTGTCCTTTCACTTTCCCTTTGAAGTGGTCATGATCTTATCACCGTTGTCTTATGTGCCTGAGACACCTTAATGGTTTTTTTTGTTGTTTTTTTTTTTTTTTTCCACACTCTGACTATGCCATTTGGCGATTTACAACATCTAACACCCTCAACCATGTGCCCGATTAATGTCCCAATGTTTAATTATATTATTCTGCTCAGTATAGCTTCCAGACCTGATGAAAAGAGGATCACTCTCGAAAGCTTGTATTTTAAATGTAACGTTAGTCCAATAAAAAAGGTGTCACTACAGACTGCTATACTCATGATTTTGGTATCTGGACTAACACGGCCTACCTAAAATGTGACTGCTTAAATACATGGCATCCTGATTTTAGGATATTTTAAAGAGAGACTTATGGACTATTTTGGACTATTTGGTTTACAAGAAAATGAGATCTCAATCCTTCAATTCGTTGTTTTCATAGTGCAATATACATTCAATATAGATAATTTTATATTTTACTGCATTTATGTGCATTATGTTATTATTTTAAGCTATTATGTTGTATGAAATGTAATAGCATGCTATTAATTATCCGAGCTATTCAATGACACTCACAATATCTAATAATAGTAAATTAAAGCTATACTTAAGGATATGTAGTAGAATTTAGAATTATCCAAGATTTTACTAGACCATTCAGTCATCTGCACTTGACCTTAATGAATATAGATTCATTATTATGTATTCTGCAGGGATAATTATCATTTTCAGGGCTTTTCAGATCTCACGCAATTCATTATCAAGTGTGAACTTGAAAATTAAAACCTATACATTATAAAATAGCTATTATCCTTCTACTTAAGAAGCTCTCATGGAAATTCATGAAGAGTATCTGTGGCAGGTCACCACACATACAACTAACAAAGAGTATATGTTCAGTTGACCTCAAGTTATTTAAAAAAATACTCAAAATATTCATCTGACACTTAACAACCAGGCAATGGAAGCAACACGCATCACTGGAGAACTGATTTTATGTTAACATTATATTTTATTTTGAATAACCCCTTCACTACAAATTGGTTTTCCATAAAACCACTTCCATGAATTAGTGGTATAATGGGAAACCATTCACAGTAGCCAGGCAGACATATCCCTACAGCATGCATACATACATGCTGTCTACCCTATTATGATAACTAGAGGGCTCCCTCTGCTGGCCAAATAGTGGTACTACTGCTGCAGTGCAGCTGGTCACTTTCGTGTCTGGATACATAGAGGGTTATTCAAAGAGACATTTCAGTGCTCTCCTGTTCACCACACTTCAGCGAGATCGATTTGGCATCCCGGCAGGGAATTCAGCATTCACTGAAGGGTCCCTCAAGTGCGGTGAATCAACCCGCCAAATGAATTGAAAAACCGCTGCAAAAACACCGAATCAATCCAAAAAAATGCCAAATCGATCTGATAAACCACCGAAAACTCACCGAATGCATAAGATGATCCACCTCAAACCCGTCAAATTGATCTGAAAAAAGGTGGTGACCCACCGAACAGACCGCAGACCAGCCACCATAAAAAGTCAACAAGCCGTCGAACATGGGTAAAAAGACAAACAAAAAACACCACAATTTTCAAATGGTGTTTTTAAAAAAAAACTACTGCATGACAAATGCCTGGAAATAATATATGAGATCCTATGAATAATAATAAAATGGCCTGTTACTGAAAAAAAAACACCATTCTAAAAAAAAAAGGAAAAAAAATTCTAGAAATGCCTAAAAAAAATGATAAGTTTTTGTACCATTTATGAAATATACACTCCGTGCGCCTAAAGGGATACTCTTCTATTACATTCTTTGTGTTTTCGGGTGTCAAACATACCCCTTGGGGCTGCGTGGAGCATTGTCAACTTATTCACGGTCCATAGCGCCATTAGTCCCTACACCTTTCTGTAGTTCTAGCACATTAGCTGGTCTCTTCAATGAGCTGGAACTTTAGGGGCACAATCTGCAGGCCATGTGCAAACCAATATTGTTTGCTTTTGTTTCAGAACAACAGCAGATCAAGTTAACTTGATTATGAATACTTGCAACTTTTTTTGATGATAGAGTTAACTCAATGATGGTAGTGAAGAGGTTAAAAGTATTTTCCATTTCAACATTACCAAGATAACAGTAATAATAAAGCTCAAAATTAATATTTTTATCTCATATGAATCCGGCTCTTAGCCAGGCATATTATGGGCTGCAGACGAGCTATCACAACAATGTCAGATACTTTTATCATGGAATTTGATCCTCATACACTTTAATATTGCATCACTATGTGAAATAAATTACACTTTGTAGCTTTCAGCAATACAAACTTTTCAGGCAAATGAACAACTTAAAATCTTTCCATAAGAGGTCGTGAACTTTAACACTTGCGGTGGAAATTACTTCCCTAAAGCCACAAAATAGAACTGTCAATTTGCGAATAGCTAGAGGTCTCTATTACAGCAAACAGTTGATGTTATCTCACTTGCTTTCGCTCTACATTTTCAAATTCTCAAAGGTATTGATAAACCAAAAATAAATCCATTGCCGCGATTACTTTTATTCACATTAAAGTGTGAAGTAATAATTTGCCTTTTACTGTAATGCTATTTTTTCCAGTGGAATATTCCATGACATCACAATAATGTTTATATCATATTAAGTGTAACGCAGCACGCTTTACATAGAAAGCCCATTGTTCATAAAGCTGTTAACTCTGTTTTGTTTAATATACTATCTTATACCCTCATTTAATTTCATGATAGATAGATAGATAGATAGATAGATAGATAGATCGATAGATAGATAGATAGATAGATAGATAGATAGATAGATAGATAGATAGATAGATAGATAGATAGATATGAGATAGATGGATGGATAGATAGATAGATAGATATGGAAGGGATACATATGGGATAGATAGATAGATAGATAGATAGATATAGATAGATAGATAGATAGATAGATAGATAGATAGATAGATATGGAAGGGATACATATGGGATAGATAGATAGATAGATAGATAGATAGATAGATAGATAGATAGATAGATAGATAGATAGATAGATAGATATGGGATAGATAGCTAGATAGATATATATGGGATAGATAGATATATATGGGATAGATTGCTAGATAGATAGATATGGATAGATAGATAGATAGATATGGGATAGATAGATAGATAGATAGATAGATAGATAGATAGATATGGGATAGATAGATAGATAGATAGATAGATAGATAGATAGATAGATAGATAGATAGATAGATAGATAGATAGATAGATAGATATGGATAGATAGATAGATAGATAGATAGATAGATAGATATGGGATAGATAGATAGATAGCTAGATAGATAGATATGGGATAGATAGCTAGATAGCTAGATAGATAGATATGGGATAGATGGATGGATAGAGAGATAGATGGATAGATAGATTTGAGATAGATAGATGGATGGATATGGGATAGATAGATAGATATGGGATAGATAGATAGATAGATAGATAGATAGATAGATAGATAGATAGATAGATAGATAGATAGATAAGATAGATAGATAGAGATAGATAGATAGATAGATAGATAGATAGATATGAGATAGATAGATGGATGGATATGGGATAGATAGATATGGGATAGATAGATAGATAGATAGATAGATAGATAGATAGATAGATAGATAGATAGATAGATAGATAGATAGACATGGGATAGATAGATATGAGATAGATAGATAGAGACATGCGATAGATAGATAGATAGATAGATAGATAGATAGATAGATAGATATGGATATATAGATAGATATGGGATAGATAGATAGATAGATAGATAGATAGATATGGGATAGATAGATATGAGATAGATAGATATGGGATAGATAGATATGAGATAGATAGATATGGGATAGATAGATATGGGATAGATAGATATGAGATAGATAGATAGAAGATAGATAGATAGATAGATATGAGATAGATAGATAGATAGATAGATAGATATGGGATAGATAGATAGATATATATGAGATAGATAGATAGATAGATAGATAGATAGATAGATAGATAGATAGATAGATAGATAGAGATGGGATAGATATATAGATAGATATGATATAGATAGATAGATACGGGATAGATATGATATAGATAGATAGATAGATAGATAGATAGATAGATAGATAGATGGATATGTGATAGATAGATAGATAGATAGATAGATAGATAGATAGATAGATAGATAGATAGATAGATAGGGGATAGATAGAGGGAAAGAAATAGCGATAGGTCAATGGATAGAATATGTGCCAGTGTGATAAGGGGCAGGGTGATAGACACAGTTTTGTTAGCAGGCAGATGGAGAAAGCCCTTTTGCCCCTATAGAGTTAATTCTCCGCGGACGCCTGATTAAGATTTCCCTGCCTTTGAAAGGTACTGTGGTTCCATCTGAGAGTGCAGTCTTTTTGCTGGGAGCAGCAGAGGAGGAAACAAGCCCTGAAGTTACTAAGGGAAGTAAACTTTATTTTGTTTTGCTGTATTGGTAAGCGGCTTAGCTGCCCAATGTTATAGTGACGGGAGAGTAATGTTCAGTTAGACTCTGAATGAAGAGTAGCTATTTGATTTATATTTCTTTTATATTCTTCTTGATTTGGACACTCTGCATGTACTGTGGCTGCCAATAAAGAAAAACCTGAAGCGCTGTCCAGTGGCTGTATCACAAAGGATAGATGATAGATATAGATAATAGACAAAGGGATAGGTAGGTAGACAGAGGGCTGGATAGAGGATAGATAGTGGTGGATAGAGGGATAAATAGAGGGATAGATATTATAGTAATGGAAAATCTACTTGTATATAATTATTATTGGTATTGCTATATTTTCTAATATAAAAATGTGAATTCTTTTTGTAGTAACATTTACATCACCACACTCTGGTACTGTGGCCAGAAACTGTATCTTACAGCATTTATTTTGCTACGGATTGCCAAATACCTCTGGTCTACTGCTAAAATATCCAAGATATGTTACATTATAAATATTGTATTATTTAAATGTTTATCCAGATGACATTTCAGAAGGTCTAGCTATTAACCTTTCAAAATATTCCCAGTAGTTCACACGCATGAAACAAATGGTCCAATCTATCAGCACAGTTATCTGACCTGTGTTAGTGAGCCTTGACACGAGCAAATCAGCAGAATCTTGGTGGCTGCTATCAAATTAGAATTTCCACAATATTTCAAATAAATCATTTATTTGTGTATACGCATAAAATATCATTTAGCCTTACTTTAGAAAATGTATAGTTTAGTTAGAGAGTTTACATTTTTTCCAGTCCTGGTAGCTTCAAAAACTAATGTGTACTGAGACTTATGCTTTTACAGACTAAGGGCCCCTTTCCAAGGCTGGTGATGAGATAACTTCTTGATGTGTTACACATAATGCCTCGAGAAGTTATCTCATCACCTGGACTCCCTATTCCACTCTTGCCCCAAGTGGGTTTGCACCTCGAGTGTTGCTCTCGATTTCTGTTAATTAACATCTCTAATACTTTGTATAAGAGGCGTTAATTTTCACCACCGCATGGAAACGCAGGTTATTTCAAGGTAACCTGCGCTTGTACCCAAGAGACAGTATTTCACTGTGACATACCGTCTCAAAAAAGCTGGTGGTACATGAGTTTGCTTTATCGAAAGCAAGTAAGACACAGTCTAAACGCCAGCAAAAATCCTATATTCACCTCTTGTGGGGGCTTACATCCCTCCTCCACATTGCGTTATGACCACAGGGCTACCTGGAAGGAAGCAGGAAGTGGGGCAGGATAGGAGTGGTCAATAATCCTATAGAAGGTAGGAACAAACAGGACCTTCCCTCTCTTTCTCCTCCGGTCTTGTTGGTGAACAGACTGCAACTCCAGGGGTCTTGAGTGAGAGACCTGTGTATTTGGGCCTAGAGGACAGACGTGTTGGTGAGATCTGGGATATTGGGTTGAGTTTAGGATATTGGGTTTAACTAGAAAGGGGATCACTATTCATTATTTTGGGGTGGTAATTGTTTTAGTTACATTCATGGTTTTATATATTGTTATTTAGAGTGGCTTTATGTTTAGATAATTCTGGGTCCGTGTGATATATATTGTTTACCTCTTTGTGATTACCTCTGAATAAATACTCTCAACGTAGACAAACCTTAGTGCTTTATTTTATCACTTTAGTGGAATTACCACACGATCTGCCACTTCTCCTCGCCGGGAGTAGAGTGAGACTGGGAACAAATAGTTCCAAGTCTCCCTCCGTGATTCCTCCATAGTGCTGCGCGATCTCGCGAGAGTGAGCTTGTGCAGAGCTCGTGGCCAGGACACGCGACGCTATATGGAGTCCTATGGAGCTGCCATTCGGAGTTGATCAGGAGCTGATAGTAGCGGTGGTATGCAGCTTCACTGCAAGTATCAGCTTGCAATGAACTTCCTTTAAGGGGCTAATTCCTAATTAAGTGCCTACCTTGGAACAGGTACGCAAAAAAGGGTGACAGTGATAAAAATCGGCAGATGCAGATTTTTCTACTTACCGCCTCCCTTTTTAGTCAACCTTGGAGTTGGGCCTACATTTTTTTCAGCAAAGGTTGGGTTTTAATTCACAATATTCTAGTGAATCATCCAATAAACTGTTTTTAGGAGTTAGTTTTCAAAGTCAGACACTCAATAGTTTAATTTGATTTGATACCTTTTTTTGGACGTCATACCAAAGTCACATTTGAAATTACATAAGATTTTATGTAGAACACCCTCTCAGGTCACGTACCCTGTTTGTCCAGTGTTCAGACACTTACCACAGTATGCTAGTTTTTCATCCGATCGGTCTTTACAGTGAGGAAGACCATCACATGTTTGGTGGTAATCAATGCATTCGCCATTTCCGCATTCAAATTCAAAAAACGTATTGCAGGAGGAATTTCTTCCTAAATAAGAGGGAAAAAAAATAGGATGTGTTAAAAAATCCACACGAACATATGTTTTCTGCAGTGTATTGTTTAATTCATGTGAACAAAAAGAGTGCTTTGTAAACCTATATCACATTACAAGAACATACAGCAGAATAGTTTTGGGGATCAAATAAAGTCCCACTACAAGATACTGATAATGACAAACACGCTTCAACGTCTCCCCACCAACACCCTGGGTCCTTAGGCGTAGGGAACATGAAGAAACCACATAGAAAGAGTAGCATCAGTGCTGTGTGTCACCGGTGTTTAATGCGTAGAATGAGCATCAAATAAAAACTTTTCGAGTATGGAACCTTTCTTCAGTTTCCTGCCCATTGAAGAAACTTTGTATTTAATGCTCATCCTATGCATTAAACACAGGTGAGACTAGAGATGACACAAGACATAAAGAGTCTATATTTCTATCACACGACATATACACTATTAACAAGATAATAATGACTTTTCTTCCAAATAATTTTTTGAAATGTAGATGTACATTTTTAATTAATATTATAAACATCCAAACATGAAGTGTAGAAGGAATATAATATCATTACCTATACAGAAAGAATTGGCAAATTGACAAAGATTTCTTTCTTTTTATATGTTTTGTTTAATAAATAGTGTTTTAACCTTATTTGCTGCTATATCATGTTATTGAGAGGAGGTTCTTCTTGAAATTTTTACTGGGGCAACAAACAACGTTCACTATATAACTTAAGGACCAGAAGATGCTCCTGCTTCATGTGAGTGTTCTGACTTGATTTCAATTATATACTGATATATAGGGATAACTTGCCTTAAACTGAAGCTCATGATGAACCCGCACAGACACTCCATCAAGAACCATCAGGAAGAAAAATATTGTACCCCTGTGGGACATCACTTCAATCTAACAGGCCATTCAATCCAAAACTTCAAAATTAAAATCCTCAAAAGGAAATTTTAAAGACTCTTGCGAACGTATGACATTTGAAATAAAAATTATCACATATTTTAACACCATAAAAGAAGGACTCAATGTGGACTCTGGCTTTTTAGCATAATATCATAATGTCACATAACATTCAGAATTCTGGCTGGTGTTTTGTTTTGTGTATTGGGGGGGGGGTTTGTGTGTGTCTTTTTCAGCCTTCACTGATTTATGTTTTTTATTTCCTTTCAAGCTGTCATGATCTTATCACTGATGTTTTATAGGCCTAAGATCTCTCATGTGTTTATTTTCCCATTTTTGACCAAACCATTTGACTCTCACTATTTATGAAATCGAACCCCCCCCCCCACCCGTCTTCCCCTTAATGTCTTAATGTTCATTTCTAGGATACTGATTAGTATAGTGTCCAGACCTGAAGAAGTGAGGCACACTCTCGAAAACTTGTCTTTTAAATGTAACGTTAGTCCAATACAAAAGGTATCACTGCGTACTGCTATACTTATGATTTTGGCATCTGGACTAACACAACCTATCTAATCTAATCTACAAAAATATATATATATTTTTATAGATTAGATTAGAATAAAATCATCATAGCGCAGATATATATATATATATATATATAACTGCACTATGATGATTTTATTCTATTGAGGAGACAATGTTGATGATCCATAGGGCTGTCGAGTGGCCATCAAATAACCCAGAGGTGGGAAAGTTAGAGCCAGAAATAGCTCTGAGGAATCTGAGTGCGTTCAAATGATAATTTTTTTATGTTACATAATATAAATAAGTTACGTTATGATTTTTTTTCTGTTATTTCTTTATTTGTGGACACTATATTTGGAACGTTCAGTCTCTCTTTTGTATATGTAATGATATTATATTCCTTCTAACAGTGGGTGCACTACACCTGTTTATTATTTTTGTATATTGTGTTGCTGGGTGATAAGAGTAACACTTAGAAGTGGTTAGCGACTATAAGATCATTTTTGTATCCACGGTGTTAGTGATGCACATTGTTATATACATTTTTAATTAATATGTATATCATGTTTAACTGGCGAAGCAAATGAGTTTTCAATATGGTAAAATGAACATAATTCAGTAATATTTAATTTACTGTAACTTTATTAAAAGCATCGAACACCCCCTCATAATCAATTATAGATTTGGTGAGAAACATAATCGATTGATAGTGGTTATTCATTATTTCTCTATGTGTAGAGAGGATTTGAAGGCCTGCTCTGGTTTTCTGGCAAACTTGAACATAAACAATAGGGTTAAAATGGGAACGGGATGCCAATGGGTCAAGAAGGCTTAATGTTGAAACCCTTCATCTTCCCTTCCATTTTATAAAAATTCTTTATTGTATTAATTTTTAAATTTATAAAAAAATTTGATCAGCAGAGACATGGATAATTTGTCATGTTCAAGTATGACACAAAAAACCCCCCCCCCCAGTCTCCTTCTGCTCCCAGCATCCAGAAGCAGCAGAACGGGCCGCCGTTCTTGCCACAGGAAGAGAGGTGAGTATTAGATTTTTGGAGGTCTTTTCAGCTGCTGCTAACTGATTCTGCAGCAGCGGAATCAGTTAGCAGCAGCTCAGAGCTGTAGCAAAGTTTTTTAGTTAGCTCCAGTAAGCTCTTAGTAACTAGCACTAGGACTATGTGATCCTAAGGCAAGTTAATCTCTGTTTTCACTTTTCGCTCCCCATGTTAAGTATAGGGAGCGCAAAGTACAGTAAACACTAATACCGATTCGCTAATGGGTTTTTTAACCCGTTAGCGCTCTGCACAGATCACCTCCGATTCACTTTCACCTCCTTTAAACTAGCACTAACGGGAGAGCTAGTGTTAGCTTGACGGAGGTGAGAGAGTCCTTAGTGTTTGCTGATTATGTTTGGTTTACATGAAACTAATAGTGTAAGATAGAGCTGTCCTTATAACTACCACAGAGGCTCGACTATGCACAAAGGCCAGCAAAATCTAGATTGGAGAATGCTCTCCTGGAAAGAGATCTTGAGTATCACCTGCAATCTGCTGAAATCTTAAAGTCATCCTCCCAGCTGTGAGATTAATAGCACTGAGTTCTGCTGTCACCACTGGAATTCGTTTTATTTCTAAATCTCATTCTACCTTGCTGCCTACATTAACAATAGACATGTGCACAGATGAAAAATTTGTTTCGTTGAGGAAAAAAATTGTCTGAAACAGAATTCATTTGACTGACGATTCATTTTCGTTATTTTGTTTCGTTATTTCGGATCGATTTGGATCACTTAAAAAATAAAAAAATAAATCCTGTTCAATTACTGTAAGATTAGGGTTAAAAATTAGGGTTACAAGGCAATATAGGGTTAAAATACTATTTTGGTGCCGTTCAACCATTTGTGCATAGAGGAATCAATCAACCTTTCTCTATGAGACAATTTAGTTTCCACCAAATCGCACTGAACGGCACCGTATGTCACTGTCCAATGGCCTGTGATGTTGATCTGTTGGATTCAGCAATAAATCCAATTGATTCAGCACCACAGGCCAGTGGACAGCGACATATGGTGCTGTTCAGTAGACATGTGCACAGCACAGAATTTCGTTTTGAACTAATGGATTAGTCCTAAAATGCAATTTATTTAGTTGCTAAAGAAATTCGTTTTCAGTTCTTTAGTATGAAAACTAATTTCATTCATCCGAAAACCAGTGGATACAATTACTATTGTAGTGGCTCCTCAGAGGGCTGAGATCGCTGCTTGTTACAGTATCTCTCTCTCAGCACAATGTGGGCCATATTACATAGTTGGTGCTAACTTAACCAGAGCTGTCGTAAACTTCCCAGAGCCATTATAGTCTATGGAGGTTTTCAGTTTACAACAGCTCTGGTTAAGTTAGCACCAACATTGTAATATTGCCCCGTGTCAGGCAAAGCTGTTACAGTAACTGACTACTGCTCATCACAGTGCTCAGAGTTTCAGTAAAACTAGTAAATAATATTTTTATATATAAGAGGTTATAACAATATTATTTCCTTGTTTTACTGAAACTCTTGAGCGCTGTTACAGTCAGTTACTGTAACAGCTGAGCCTGATACATTGTACTGAGAGATAATGTAACAAGCAGCCAATCTCAGCGCTCACAGCCACTGGATTTAAAGGGCTAAAAAAAAAGGCTCCTCTCTGTATAATGTTTAGAGCATCCTCCTGCATTAATTAATACCCCTCTCTGTATAATGTATACAACATCCTCCTGCATTAATTAATACCCCTCTCTTTATAATATATAGAACATCCTCCTGAATTAATTAATGTCCCTCTCTGTATAGAACATCCTCCTCAATTTATACCTTTCTCTGTATAATGTATATAACATCCTCCTGCATTAATTAATGCCCCTCTCTGTATAGAACATCCTACTGTATTGGCATGTGGAGAGTGCAGAACTTCGGATGTTGCGATGTTGCACTCTTCATTGCTGGTCTCCTTCACTCTTCAATGTAATATCACAAAAAGGACTGAAACTAAAATGTAGTGCATTTTATTTTAGTTTCTTTCATTTTTTTGTACTGTGCAGTTTCGTTTCTCTTGAGTCATACGAAAACTAAATTATCCCAAAATTCGGACTAAATCGTTTTAGTACTAAAACGAATGCACATGTCTACTGTTCAGTGCAATTCGGCAGCAGCGGAACTGTCCCGTAGAGAAGCATTGAATGATTCCTCTGTGCACAAATCGCCGAACAGCACCAGAATGGTAATTTAACCCTAGCTTGCCTTGTAATCCTCATTTTTAACCCATATCTAACAGTAATTGAGCATGGTTTCTTGCTGTTTAGGGAAACAAATTGATTTGTTATGTATAAATTTGTTTCGTTTCTACCGCTATTCTTATGAAATACGAATTAACAGAATTTTGGATGAATTGTGATTCGTTACAAAACGAAACGCTCATCTCTAACATCACTTTGGTGTGGGTTCTAGCTAGATGTCTAAGAAGACCATGTCCTAGATATCACAATACACTCCTGATTTTGGTAAATCATTTAAAGCCGTAACTTTATCTTGATAGTTTGTAACAAAACACCTGTAGCTGAATTTGCTATGGCATATTTAGAATTTGGTTAATTACCTTCACAAAGTGCTCTTTTTTATTATATTCTATATATCTGTGGATAATGTTTATCGCTTGAAATGCTCACAAATCGTCCACACATCCCACATGCCTTTTTCAGTTTCATGCTGAACTCTTTCCGTTGTCTAGAATATATTACTTACTCACACATCTGTTGTCATCTAATAAAATTCGATCTCCTCTGCAGGAGCAGTTCACTCGGCCATCTGGAGTAAGAAGGCAGAGATCTTGGCATCCTCCATTCATGTACGAACAAGGTGACAAATCGCCTAAAATTAAAAAAACAGGAACAACATATGTTAATAGTGAACAAAATACAGAACAGATTTTGCAATTTACAAGAGATCATTGGTTTGATTTTTGCACAGTACTGTTATTTCAATTCTTTTCTATATTTTCACTTCTAACGTAAACAATTCGAAAGTTACCAACGTAATCTTTGTAGGGATTTTTAAACTTCTTGTTTTCATTTGTTTTCTTCTGTTAAATAATATTTTCTATGTTTCACTTGGTTTTCAGTGATTAAATCTTAGGTGGTTTTCTGGAAATATAACTGGCCTTGATTTAATTGGCCTGATGGCTTATATCGGGACCTTTATTGGCCACATTGTGTCCATTTGTCATCTCAGGACATCCAAACTCAGGTTTACCAGCAGTTCTATTCCTGATAAAAATTTGTATCAAATGTCAGTACTCTCAGCTATACTTTTCAATTTAAATATCGGCTTTAGCAATTCAATTCAAATTCATTGTTATGCCGATTTCCCAAAAATATCTAATGGTGAAAGGTGTTGATAAGTGGCTTCTCAGACCTTGTGGCACTGTTTAAAGTATTGGTCAGGCTCATACTATACAGTGATTGCCCGTTTTGGGCCCTATCACCTGGTGTGAGAAAAAATGCCAACGCTACATGAAAAATCTAGCACAGATCGCTAAAAGGTAGTGCCTGTCTACCCACCAATAGATAATTTTATCCGCGGGAGTCCATGTGCAAGGTTGTTTAGCGCATGCTAGGGAAACGCTAAGACCAGGGCTGAGAACCAGCGCTAATGCGGTTGTGTACAGGATAGAACTATTTTTTTCCAGTGCAGAGTGCCGTGCCATACCTATCCCCTGCCCTCACAAGCTTGTTTAAGTATGAACACATCCAGTGAAGAGCCCTCACACCCCTACATTATTAAAATCCTCCAAGGTGGCCGTAACATCCATGTTTATATGCACACATATATTAATTAAGGCTGATGGGCATTGCAGGATAAAAGCCACCCAACAGCTTGTAGAATCATTACACTGCATTTAATAGACCCAAAAGGAAGGCCACATGAGCCACAATAATTTCCCTGCAGCAGCATATAAATAATACATGTTTCAGGGCAAGACTTATCCATGTGTCCCTTTAAACATGGTCCACACAGTCACCCTAATAATCAACCGCTAACATATTATGAATAACCCCCAGCATAAAATGTTTAAAATTAGGCAATATATTAGAATTAGGATATATGTGGATAAAGGATACATATAAATCATAATAGAGATCACTGCAACAGCAGCGACATTGCTGACCAGGTCCATTACTATGGTGTATGGGCCCAAGAGAAAACCTGTGCTGCATTCCTTTCAATTGCCTGTTATTTGCATGTTAATTTTGGGCACGTACCTCTGACTTTTTCCTTTTTTTCCCCTTTTTCTTCTGTTAACACCATGGTTGAGCAGTAGGTGAATATTTGTAATTAGCGCCCATAAAATACTTAGCACTGGCACCAAATGATCTGCTGGTTACAATAGCACAAGTGCTCTCTAACGCTGCCCATGTAGGATGCGGTAAGTACAGGACTTCCATGTTATCATTGTAACAGTAAAAAATTAATTTGCGAACTTGCTAATTAGGATCCACATTTACAGTAAGAACAATCAACCTACAGACTGTAAATTTATTACACAAATAATGGCAGGAAGTTAAATAGAATGGGGGGACTTTAGGTTAAAATTTTCATGGGAACAACCAAAAAAACCTTCTAACACACGGGTTTCTCTAATTGCATGATCTATATAGTTCTAGTCATATCATGCATGAATACATCAATGCCAACTATGGAAAGAAGACTACTATTAAACTCTGCCCAAAAAGAAGTCTCGTTTTTTGGAAGTCCTGTCTATCACTCTTCACACCAAAGAACTCCAAAGTGTGTGACCAGGTGCATTTGGTGGTAGGGTAATAGGATATGTTTGTTTTGTAAATGATTGATTGAACAGACTCGTTTTTATAAAACTTGTTACTGAAAAAATAGAAAGATTCACATCCCATACCATATTACCCAAAAGTAATTACAATTAAAAATGACACCCATAATTAAATTGAAAATATTAAATGCATCTTTAACTTACATCCGCTGCTATCGTTTGCCACAGCTATTATGCCCATGGGCTGATGGGGTATGTCTGATCGAAGAACTTTGGTTTCTCCTCCGGTGTATTTATTGGATCGAAGAATAGATCTTCTTACCCAGTCTGACCAAAAGATGTAGTCATCATAAATGGCAAGGCTCAGGAAGGTACCTGGGCTGGATCGGACAATCACCTGTGCATAAAAATGGAAATCAATAAGACAGTCGTGATGAACTGGCCTAAAAGAAGAGGAACTAGTAGCTATACATTAAAATGAAATGGTCAAAACAGTGTGTAAAACGTGATGATTCATTTTATAGTAGTTTTGAAATGGGGCATTTTAAAAAGAAAAACACAGAAATGTGGCTAGTTATATTCCATGGCAACCAGGGCTTAGTACCATATGTCCCGTTGCTTTAAGCACCTCTTACCCCTATCTAAAGGTTCACTCTTTTGGAAGTGTTACCCCCTATCATATTGCCATAAAGACAAAACCGCCCTGTCAAGCTGCAAATACTGAAAGCTGGCGTGGTCCATCAAGCACTACTTGCGACTCGCCATTAGAGGCTCTAATTCAAGGGAGTCACAATGTCAGTAGGTCAACTCATAATATTTGGGAAATATGAACTGATACGGATATCCTCTTCTCCAGTCCATAGGATTGTACAGAGTCAGAGGGAAGACACTGGAGAACTGTTGGTTCTCAGTGTCCTTCTGTTTGGAGAGAGAGAGAATGTAGCTGGTCATGCCATCCCCTGCACCCATTTTTTTTTAAGCTATATTATTATTATTATTATTATTATTAAGCGCCAACACATTCCGTAGCACTGGGTGCAATGGGTAAAGACAGGACAATTCTACAATACATAAAAGGAGACAGGTCAGTATTTCTGCCTTCAGATACAGGAGGACATGAGGGCCCTATTCCCCATGGAACTTACAGTCTAGTTGGGTGAGAGGTGAGAAACAGTTGGAGAGGACTGCAGTGAAGAGTTAATGCAGGGAGATGTGAGGACCGTTTTTGAGTCGGTCGGATGTCTTGTTACGGAGTCGGGTAGTAGGCTTCCCTAAATAGAAGGGTCTTTAGGGAGCGTTTAAATGAAGCCAGATTTGGGGACAGTCTGATATTGCGAGGAAGCGCGTTCCATAGGGTCGACACTGCATGAGAAAAGTCCTGCAATCTGGCATGTGAAGAGGTAATGATGGAGGATGCCAGGCGCTAGTCATTGTTGGATCGTAGGGGATGGGCTGGGGTGTATTTGGTGATTAGTAAGGACAGGTAGTGAGGGGCGGCATGAGGGTTTGGTAGGTCAGGGTGAGTAGTCTGAATTTGATTCTGCTGTGGATGGGGAGCCAGTGCAGGGATTCACAGAGAGGAGAAGCAGATAACCAGGCTGAGGTGTTTAGGATGGACTGCATGGGGGAGAGGCGGGAGATAGGAAGGCCAATCAGGAGGTTGTTACAGTAGTCCAGGCGGGAGATAACAAGAGAGTGGATAAGTTGCTGGTGTTGTTAGCAGTCAGTCATTTTACTGAATCTAGAGGAATTTGCAAATCATTTTACTTAATAGCTCACTCATTAATATTAGTGGCTCAACTGAAATAGGACCCGACGTGTATATTTTCATGTCAACGTGTTTACTGTATTTGCAACTGCCAGAAATGTTAGAATAGTTTTCATACGGATTTAATACGGATTGCGATAGATACCCTTATAGACCGTTATCCAAAATGGTGTTTCAAAGATACAGTTACTCCCTTTGTATATTAAGAAAACATTTTGTGCTTTTTAAAAAGCAAAGTAGTGATTCAATATGGCAACATAAACCATCAACGCGGCAGACAGCCTAATGTTAAAATAAATGAGCTACAAATCATGCTAACTCAATTTACAAGTAAAATCCACTCAGGCAATTTGCATCAGTAATGATTAAGGATTTGCTAACAAATTAATCTAAGCTCGTGTGTTGGAGCAACTTTGAAGTAAATTTCGTATTATGCTGCCTTGTTTGTAAATTAAGGGTCGACTTATTGATTTTTTAAAGTTAGTAACCTTTACAATCCCTAATTATTTGAGGGTATTTTTTTTTTTTTTTTTTATTGCTGAGGTTGGCAGTGAAATATAAAGCTGTTACACATGCTAGGGTTTAAAGTCTCTTTATATAGCTTGAACCTTTTGTCCTATTTAACCCCTTCACTACCACACAATGTTTTGTTAAAAAAAGTTATTATCACATTTATTTGAAACATGGAATGTGAAGCTGACAATTAAATACGGGCTAAAATAGAAGTTTTGCACCAAATTGTTATTTTATTGTTATTATCTGTTCTTAAACCCAGGACATACTTGAAAACGAGAGAAATCTCAATGTGTCCTTCCTGGTAAAATACTTAGGGCTCTATTACATTCTCCGTGCAAATTCGTACGCGCAGCGCATTTTTTTTTTGCGCTCAGCATTAAACGTTAACGTGCGCAAATTAACACTGGTATTACGATCCGATTGCATTTTTTCATCCGTCAAAAAATATCGAGAGTAAAACATGCGCGCATTAACGTTGAGTGCAAAAATCGGCGGGCAGACTGTTTTTCACGCGATTCAGCCAATCAGAATTAAGAACCACAATTGTCTCCCGTTCGGTTTTTGCACCTGAGTATATATGCTGCAGGAATAATAAAAACACGCACAACCTCTCTATTTTATTGTTTGGGTATGTGTAGAATGTGTAACTATACTTTGCTGTATTTTTTTTTCGTGCTGGTGTATTTGGTTTTGGCCAGAACGTTCAGATTTGCCGTTACCACCAGCTTTTCAAAGACTTTAAAATTATGCGCGCAAACATCGTTCGTAAAAAGTTGTGCATCAATTGTAATACCATCCGCGTACCAGCGTACGAACGAATTTGCGCTCACAATGTTAAGTATGGAATGCGCGCACGAACTAGCATTCGCGCAGCGTCACTCGCGTTAGACGTTAACGCGCATAGTATGTGCGAACGGCGTAATACGACGTTCAGCGCAAAGGGTTTTGCCCCTCCCGTTAATGCGTTTTTGCGCACGCGCACATTTTTGCGTGAAGAGTGTAATAGTGTCCTAAATAAATAAATAAATACATTTTCAGATAGTTAAAAAAATTAAAATTAAGTAATAAATAAATATTGTTGAAATAAGATTCTGAGCTCTAGATGGTGTCCTTTATCTTTCACAATTTCAAACTGGGTCTGCGGTATTATCATACAGGCAGAAAAGACCTTTGTGCTAGATACAGTAACTGTGATAAAGATAAATAATAAACATGGTGAGATTTTCTGCTTCAGGGGATTTGTAGTGATCATAATGAGATTATTAGCAATGCAGCTTCAAAACAAATACCAATAGAATATAAAAAAATTATATCTGTATATGACATAATGCCTGTATATGAAGATTACAGTAACACCTTGTATCTGTAGGGATACAATCATTTTCAATCATTTTAACCCCCTGCATCATATCCCTGTACAGCAGTGAGTGAACCCAGAGCTCATCCTGTATTCTGTGCTCTCCCTGGCAGCTCTAATGCAGCAGTAATCTATTTGAACTTTTGTTACAGTGAGGTTTAGGGCATCTATTTGCAAATTGTCTTATGATAAGAGAGAATTTAATTCTGAGTTGAAAGGAGAATGGGGTTTTGTATGCTAAATTAAATTTTTCATTGTACAACAATGAAGAACATACACGTTCTTGATTATGAAAGGGTAACAGTTTGATCAAAAAAGTAAACTTAAACAAAAGTAGCCAGTGAGTATGTCGCTGAACGAGGCTGGGTTCAGCCATAGCATTCTTTGCACATAGGGGAACCCTGTAAACCTTTACAATAACAATTACAGAGCACAATGAATCTAGTCAATACGCTATTGTATCGCTATTTGTATTCAATTTGTAAAGACAAGTGCAAAAGGTGATTGATTCCAATTGTATAGTTGTCAAAGAATACAATGTTGTCAAACTGATTGAAAGAAACTGTTCATTATGCTTCCTGGGCGTCCTCGCATTCCAAACTTCATAAAACATTTTGTGTAGAGAAGAAACAGATGTTTGATATAATTTTCTATTCATAAAAAAGCAATATCTTTAAATTCTATCTTTGAATATAGGTTTTATTCCATTTTATATATTTTTTTGTGTTTTCTTTTTATTTCATAACCATTAAAACAAAAAGTTCAAGTCACTGAAATGGAAATGAACACGTATGTAGTAGAATGTGTAAACTTTCATAGAATTAAGAGCAGATGGCTACAATATATATAGGGCACTTTTACCTAGTGAGTTAGAACGTTAGCGTTCGGATGTGTAAGCGATATTACTAGGATAAGTGCATAGGCGTTCGAGGGAGGTGTGCCTGGTGTGCCCAGGCACACCCTAATGTTTGGTGAAGAGGTCCTCTTTTTCCTCTTACATTGACATTTTATATGTCCCTTATCTGATTCATGATAAATAGCGGAAAAACTGACTGTATCGCTGATTACAAACTTCTTACATCGAATGAAAAATGTGCATTTTGGACAAAATCTTCTGAACATAAGGTTTTACTTAAAAATTGTTCCATGGGTGCACACCCTAAACTATAAGGGTGTGCACCCCAGTGGACAAGTGTGTTTAACACATGTTGCCATATTACAATCCTGACGCTAAACCCTTAAGGAATCACGTAGCGCATTGGTTTCCAATCCGATGCCGAGCGCTTACTGTGCTTTGCGCATCCTATACTTAACATGAGGAGTGCAATCAGTAATTAGCGTTTCAATAAGATGTTACAAAGTGCTAATTACCGTCAGGACACACAACCCATAATGTTAGCGACTCCCAAAAGCTGGTGCTACATAATTCTGCATTTGCAAAATCATTTAGTACCCCCTAAACACCCCCCAATAAATCCGATACTAACCTATCATCCTGCGGCCCGATCCGCAGCTTCTTCTCGCCGGGAGCAGAGTGAGATTGGAGCAAATAGTCCACAGATTCCCTTCATGATCACACTGCGGCGCTGCTCGATCTCACGAGGGTGAGATGACGCAGGACTCGTAGCCTGGGAGTGCACCCCTCCATGGAGTCCTATGGACTCCAGGAGGTGGTACTCGAGGAGGTGCAGAAGTGCTTCTGCAAGTATCAAAGCGGTTCTGGGGAGAGGTACTCAGCAAGGGTCTGCCCCGGAATATCACACTAAAATGGGAACGCTACGGGGAAATCTGCAGGCTCAGATTTTCCCTATATAGCATGAAGTACGGAATAGGACCCATAGGCTTTTATTTATTTATAGGGATACTATATTGAAAGTTCCCTTTCTTTGCCTGTAAATAATTGGGTAGATCCTTCTGACAGCCCCTGTCCAATTATCCATATATATATATATATATATATATATATATATATAATATATATATATATATATATATATATATATATACAGTATATATATATATTTTTTTTAAAGTGATTTTACTCACCTTTCGTCCCTCACCACGCATTGCTACTAGACATGTGAATGGTGGTATTTTTCTTTTCGGATCTTTTTGGATCAATTCGGATCGATTTTTTTCCCTTTCGTTTTGGATCATTTCGGATTGTTAGCTATTCGTTCTTTCTGACTGATTAAAATTTTCGGATCGATTCATTTACATTTTATATTATTTTACTAGCTTTTGTCCGCGGCTTCGCTCGCGTGGATTTTAGAACATGGCAAAATACGTGTTGTTTTATTTTTCAAGACTAATCTAAATACCAATTTTCAGGACTGTTACATCGTCTGTTTTGGAGATACGGGTATCCTGTTTAAAATATTCAACCCTCTTTTTTTGCCCCCCAGTTGAATTCTTGAAAAACGGTAAAATACGTGTTTTTTTATTTTTCAAGACGAATCTAAATACCAATTTTCACATCTGTAACATCTTCTGTTTTTGAGCTATAGGTATCCTGTATAAAATATTCAACCCCCTTTTTCACCCTCTTAGGGGCGGAGTTTCCAAAAATCCTTCCTTAGTGGGTGCCTACATCATAAAAATAGTGCACCTTCAAAATTTCACGTTCCTAGGTTAAACGGTTTCAGCTGGGCGTTGATCAGTCAATCAGTCAGGACTTTCGCGTTTATGATAAAAGTATTCAACCCCCCTTTTTGCCCCCCCTAGGAATTTTCAGAAAATGGTAAAATACGTGTTTTTTTATTTTTAAAGAAGAATCTAAATACCGATTTTCACGTCTGTAACATCTTCTGTTTTTAAGATATATGTATCTTGTTTAAAATATTTAAAATATTCAACCCCCTTTTTTTGCCCCCCAGTCAAATTTTTGAAAAACGGTAAAATAGGTGTTTTTTTATTTTTCAAGACGAATCTAAATACCGATTTTCACATCTGTAGCATCTTCTGTTATCGAGCTATAGGTATCCTGTTTAAAATATTCAACCCCCTTTTTCACCCCCTTGGGGGCGAAGTTTCCAAAAATCCTTCCTTAGTGGGCGCCCACATCATAAAAACAGTGCACCTTCAAAATTTCACGTTCCTAGGTTAAACGGTTTCAGCTGGGCGTTGATGAGTCAGTCAGTCAGTCAGGACTTTCGCGTTTTTATATATATAGATAATGATTAAAAACAAAGAGTAACTGTAAAATAAAAAAAAAGATACAGGGTGCCCTGTGAGATGTCCCCATTAACCCTTTTGCTTGGGACATACGCTGTGGCCTGTGAGATGCCCAATGCCCATTAACCCTTTGCTTGGGACATATGCTGTGCCCTGTGAGATGCCCAATGCCCATTAACCCTTTGCTTGGGACATATGCTGTGCCCTGTGAGATGCCCAATGCCCATTAACTCTTTGCTTGGAACATATGCTGTGCCCTGTGAGATGCCCAATGCCCACTAACCCACTGCTTTGTCTTGAATTGCATAGATTTTTTTTTCTGTTCTGTATAATTTCGGATCGTTATGAATCATTCCGGATCATTTTGGATCATTATGAATCATTCCGGATCGTTTTGGATCATTTTGATAAGTTCTTTCGGCCTGATTCGAAATTTCGGATGGCCGAGTATCGTTTTCGGAAATGCATCCAAAAATGGAAAATGGTGGATTTTCGGATGAATTCGAATTCGGACTAAACGAAACGCACATGTCTAATTGCTACTCCTTATTGGTTCAGGGATTCCCAAATTCCCTGAAGCTCTTCTGTTCAATTTGCACTCCTACGCAACTATTGAAGGAACCGCAAATTCTACACCCACTACTACAGGACTTGCACACTTTAAGTACAGAAGATCTATAGCGCCTTCTCAGTACGATTGATCAGAGCTGTGCGCATGCACAGATCTGATCCATCAGTTGCCTCTGTGTCACCAAGGGTGAGGTTGACCCATGTCAACGTGGCCAAACAGGCCTAGTCATTAGCCGCCGTTTGTTACTGAGAGGTTAACCTGTCAGGTGGAGTACTCTGAATCACTTTTGCGTTCTAACAATGTTACTCGCCATCATTATCAGCTGTACATTTGTTATTTTAGCAAATTGTAGTATCAGTATAGAGTCAGGCAAACGTAAAGTAAGGTAAAGTTATCTCTTATGTAACTTCTACTCTTTCAACAGCATTACGGACACAGAAAACATTATCCCTCTGGTTCTTCATAACTTAAATAGATGCCAGAAGCTATGGCTATATATTTCCCTTAAATCAAATGAAGAAACAAAAGTGCAGATTGTATTTCCTAACTCTAGTTATGTAAACACATAAACAAAAGCTTTTTATATGAATCTAGCAAATTACTTTCCAGGACACATGCGCTGTCTTTGTACGATCCCTATAATAGGACCATCTGTCTTTGTAGGCCAGAAGTACATAGTCTAATCTGCATTTTAATGGAGGTATTGCTGTAATAATGTTAAACACATTTAGGTAAAAGGGACTCGTAAAAATAATTCTCCCAAAGCAGATCAACAGAGAAACAGGATATTGTTGAAATTGTATTTTTCTGTCTTGGCTTCATATTTCACAGATATATAGTATACGGCTTGCTAGAAATGACTGTCATCAACGGAAAACAGATTTTAATCTGCGTCGGCTCTTCTCTCAGATGTGGAGGCCAAGTGGGTCACCTGACAATTTCCAAAATGAAATGGAGCCTCGGACATTACGACAAATGATATTTTACTAGAAATAAACATTGTGACGAAAAGTAACAGCCACCAAAACTGACAGAGGGACCGTAACGCTTTGTCATGCGTGCAGTAAGAGACATCACTAAACAGAACATTATTTACAAATATAGAAAGTCAATAGAATAAATATAAACGCTGGGCTCAAAGTTTCAAACTCTAACTTACTAGCTTAGAGGGTCTGATCACAAAGCACCAACATGGCGGTGGTTTGTGTTTTGCTGCAAATCACTACATTTCGCAATTTCATTTTGCCGAAAATACAGTGAATTCACTATTTAGCGAATGGTCACCTTATTTTGGCAAAATTGGAGTTGCCAAAGCAGTTATTGGCAGTCAGCAAAAACTGCTGAATTGCACAGAAAACCATTGAATTGCACCGAACTGCATAAAAAAGGGAAACCTCCTATTCTCCTAATAGGAGCATAAGGCTAATGTCAGACAAGCGCATTCTGAGCACACTGTGCGTCCGTGCACAACTGACGTACTTTCTGACTGATGATACTGTAGACACCACACGGTCCGTGTTTTTTGACTGACTTTTTTTTGTCTGATGTAGATGGGAAATAAAATTAATATGTAAAATGAAAAAAATTGATACATGATATGAAAAAACATTTTATCCCTCAAAAATGCTGGACGACAAAAATGCAGTCCGTCTGACTACGTTCCGTCACTCACACACAAAGCTACGCGGACGTGGCACAATCTGTGCGTCCGTCCTAGCGGTTTGACGTTCCTGCCTAAATTGCGTCCGGTGCCACGTGCGTTGTGCGTCCGCACTTCTGTGCGGACATACTTCGTGTGTGGGTCTCTATTGATCATAATTTTATGCTACGATGGACGTTAAAATGTGTGGCAACGTGGACGTGATCACTGCGTTCGTCCGACACGGGCCTAAGTCAATAAAATGTAGTAAAAAGGCAAATAATAAAAAATTGGCCTTAAAAAATAATAAAAAGTTCTGTTAAAAAATAAAAAAATAAGAAAACCAAAAATGTAGTCTAAAAAATACAGCAAGTACCGAAATTCCATTGGTCTCTTCGGCAGATCATTGGCTGGTATCGGCAGCGTTCAACGGTCTGGTCGTCGGTGGCGTTCAGCACTCTGATCAGTGGTGTTGGGCGGATCACGTTTGGTGCACTTCGAGGACCTTGCAGTGAATACTGAATTCACTGCAGGGTCGGCAAACTGAAATCACGACATGCAACAAACGGGAGAGGCCTGATATTTCGGTGCTCTCTGAATAACCCCAACAAAGATAGAGCGTTAACTATGGGATAGATCGATGAAAAGATAGATATAGGGTAGATTTGGGATAGATATATAGATAGAGATATGAGATAGATAGATAGATATTAGATAGATAGATATGGGATAGATAGATATTAGATAGATAGATATGGGATAGATAGATAGATATATATGGGATGGATAGATAAATATGGGATGGATAGATAGATAGATATGGGCAGGGCTGGCACTAACGTAAGGCGGCACAGGGGGCCGCCTTACTATCTGCTTTCTGCCAGTTTGAGGGGGTGGAATTTTTGACTGGCCGCCGGCAGGGGAGACACCCGGCGTAGCGCAGCACCACCTCACTCTGGCCCAGCGAGCGGAGGTGGCGCCCTGCTGATGTCGTCATTGGTGGGGGCAGGCCAGGAGCCGCCATCTTGGTGGAGACCAATAGGGGCAGAGTCTGCCACTATCTTGGTCTCCACCAAGATGGCGGCGCCTGGAGGGTGGTTCTCCCTAGGCGAGCGGCCGCTGGAATCATGCAGTTTCAACGATCGCTAGGGATGGGAACCACCTGGCCAGCACACAATCTCGCGAGAACGCGGCTGGTAAGGTGGTTTCCGGCGAGCGGCCAAGCTGCAGCATGCTAACGGACGCTCGCCTCGTGGAGAAAACGTCGGCGGAGCCAGCATAGGGGCAGGTGAACTGCTGCCAGGGGGCAATATATACAATATATTGGCATATATACCCATATGTGAGCTGGGGGCAAATGTACCCATATGTGAGCTGGAGGCAAATGTACCCATATGTGAGCTGGGACAATATATACCCATATGTGAGCTGGGGGCAAATATACCCATATGTGACTGGGGCAAATGTACCCATATGTGAGCTGGGGACAAATATACCCATGTGTGAGCTCTGGGGGCAAATATACCCATGTGTGAGCTCTGGGGGCAAATATACCCATGTGTGAGCTGGGGCAAATATACCTATATGTGAGCTGGGGCAAATATACCCATGTGTGAGCGGGGGCAAATATACCCATGTGTGAGCTGGGGCAAATATACCCATGTGTGAGCTGGGGCAAATATACCCATGTGTGAGCTGCAGCAAATATATCCATGTGAGCTCTGGGGGCAAATATACCCATGTGTGAACTGGGGGAAAATATACCCATATGTGAGCTAGGGGCAAATATACCCTTGTGAGCTGGGGCTATATATATATCCATGTGAGCTGGGGGCAATATATATACACATGAGAGCTGGGGGCAATATTTATACCCTTGTGAGCTGGGGCACATATATCCATGTGAGCTGGGGGCAATATATATGTAATCTGGACATGTTCTGGTCTGAAGTCTCTGTATATATATATATATGTATCTGGACATGTTCTGATCTGTATATATGTATCTGAGTGGGCATGATATCGGTGAATACCTGAAAAAAGTATTGGTACTTGTACTCGTCTTAAAGTGGTATCGGTGCAACACTAGAGTGTGTGTATATGTATGTGTGTATATATAGAGATTATTATGCACCTCTATCCTGATTGGCTTGACATGACAAGGATGGGGGGGGACCAAAATGCACCTTCGCCTGACTAGACAAAAATGCTTGCACCGGCCCTGGATACGGGATAGATAGATAGATAGATAGATAGATAGATAGATAGATAGATAGATAGATAGATAGATATGGGATGGATAGATATGAGGTAGATAGATAGATAGATAGATAGATATAGATAGATAGATATAGATAGATAGATAGATAGATAGATAGATAGATAGATAGATAGAATGGGATAGATAGATAGATAGATAGATAGATGATAGATAGATAGGGATAGATAGATAGATAAGATAGATAGATAGATAGATAGATAGATAAGATAGATAGATAGATAGATGATAGATAGATAGATAGATAGATAGATAGATAGATAGATAGATAGAAAGATATGGGATAGATAGATGGATGAAAAGATAGATAGATATGGGATGGGTAGGTATGAGATAGATAGATAGAATAGATAGATAGATAGATAGATAGATAGGGATAGATAGATAGATAGATAGATAGATAGATAGATAGATAGATAGATAGATAGATAGATAGATAGATATGATATGGATAGATAGATATGGGATAGATAGATGGATGAAAAATAGATAGATATGGGATGGGTAGGTATGGGATAGATAGATAGATAGATAGATAGATAGATAGATAGATAGAATAGATAGATAGATAGATATGGGATAGATAGATAGATAGATAGATAGATAGATATTAGATAGATAGATAGATAGATAGATATGGGATAGATAGATAGATAGATAGATATTGGATAGATAGATATGGGATAGATAGATATGTGGGATAGATAGATAGATATGGGATAGATAGATATGGATAGATATATGGATGAAAAGATAGATAGATATGGGATGGGTAGGTATGGAATAGATAGATAGATAGATAGATAGATAGATATAGATAGATAGATATGAGATAGATAGAGAGATAGATAGATAGATAGATAGATAGATAGATATGGGATAGATAGATAGATATGAGATAGATAGATAGATAGATAGATAGATAGATAGATAGATAGATAGATAGATATGGGATAGATAGATAGATAGATAGATAGATAGATAGATAGATAGATAGATAGATAGATAGATAGATATGGGATAGATGGATGGATGAAAAGATAGATAGATATGGGATGGGTAGGTATGGGATAGATAGATAGATAGATAGATAGATAGATAGATAGATAGATAGATAGATAGATAGATAGATAGATAATTATAGTTATATCGATGACTTCTAATGTAATTCTTTATGCTAGGAAAAAATTATTTTGAGGTAGGTAAGAAACAACTACCGAGGCAACAAGCTCGATCCACAGTAATTGTTAGCGATCGCACTGCACAGATTATCGATTCATTCTTCAAATTAAAGCATTTTCTATACAGTAAACAAAGAAAGTTTTATCATGATGGTAACTAGGTGTAGGATAATTGCTAGACAAATAAAGATAACAAAAAACAATCAGACGAAGAAAAAGTATTAAATGTTGGAAGCATGCAGTTTCGCCGATCGCCAGGGATGGGAACCACCTGGCCAGCGCACAATCTCGCGAGAACGCGGCTGGTCAGGTGATTTCCGGCGAGCGGCCAAGCTGCAGCATGCTA